>BLKR01005570.1:0-77254 GCA_011170035.1 Teleogryllus occipitalis | reverse complement strand
CCGGGAGCAGTGGCTCAGTGCATCAACTGACGTCACTGCAGTGCCTCTGACCGGGAGGTCCTAGGTTCGAGTCTTGACGGCGGCAGGATTTTCGACACTAGCTTGTGAGCTAGGTCGAATTCAGTCGCTGACTGGAGAAGAGTTCTAACGGCCGGCTGCTCTGGTCGGTAGTTTTCCTTGGTTACTCCGATCAACACCAGGTGAATGCCGGAGCAGTACCCTGACAAACGGGCCACGGGCCGCGCGCGATCTTTTCTTCCTCTTCCTTCTCCTATCCTCACCCCCTTACACGCACGCATACACTACACTACCACACATTGCAGGAGACCGGTCGGGGACTTAGAACTTGTCTCGGCTGAAGCGGTGCCCCGCTGGTGGGAGATACCTGGTTGAGGAAAACCCCGCTAGCAGACGTTAGGTCAACGCCGGATCACCGCCAGCTCCAAATGAAAAAAACAGACACTACACTTACGGGACTAATAACCTCGGTAGTTGACGCGCCCGGAATCACTCAATCAATCTGAAGGTTCCGGTATGGACGCTACATCGAAAACATAAAATCTATGTTTGTAAAAATCGATGTTCAAATTGAAACATCGATGATATAACGCTCCAAAATAATTGATGTTTAAAACTGTTTAGTAACCCCCAGCATTAAATATTCACACAGAATTTTAATTTGACAGTGGTTTACACTATTTAGAGTTACTGAGTTTTATTAACTCTGTTGAAGTAAGTTAAACATTTACAGAGTTTATTAATTAAGATTTAACAGACAAAACAAAGTTACAAATTCTAAGAATAATTTTGAAAGAATCTGCGCCTTAAAGCTCGAGGGCTCGAGGTCATCTCAAGAGGGTCAGAGATTCCTCAATTTGCCGTACGGGTACGGGAATAAAGTTCATACGCATAAACAGCATAAATTCAGTGATATAGTTATTTCACATTTTAAGTATTGCAAAATCGTGGTTATTGGATTTTTTCATTCACAAAGACGCAAAAACCCACACCAAAAATCAACGCCACAAACAAACATCAATGTTTTGAAAACATAGACGTCGCATCCGGATGTGGAGCGCCCGACCCTGCGCTGGTCGCATTCGGGAGGCGATTGTTCGTGCGGACAGAGGTGACGGGACCCGATTGGCCCCGGCCGAGTCGTGCGTCACAACAGCGCGCTTCCGCGGTCATCGGTCCCCGCCCCCCCCCCCCCCCCCCACACACACGGAGGACCCACCACAGGCCCCGCCGCTCGCGCGCAATATACAGTTGACTCCGGTTATAGTCAACTTCTGGGGACTAAGCTTTATGGTGCATTATATCAGATGATGTCAAAATTAAATAGAAGGTCATTAACGATTGATTTTATTAACAGAGATACATCAAAATACATTAATAGCACGAACTGCAAATTTCAAAAGCTTTATTTGTCCTTTAAAAATTCACTAAGATTGAAACTGAAGCAATCAATCGCGCGTCGCCGCCGCCAGTTGTAGTCCACGCAGAACACGACCTTTGTTTCCACAGGGAAACTGAGTGGCATCAGCTTATCAGTAAGGTGCCCATTCCGGGTCCGCTACCTCAGGGGAGACTTCTTCAACGACGATGTTTTTTTCTAGCTTCCTAGTGTTGGAATTTGTAGCACTAAAGCGACATATTCTTTTTCACGAGGGAATTAATTTCTAGAGTGTTGTATTTCCTTTTTTTCCCCTAGGGCTTTTATCCAGCCGACATGTCGGCTGTCGCGACAGCCGGTTGCCCTTTACGTCCCGAAGGGACGCACATTCGACCATACACTAGACAAACACTTGCGGGCTCCTCTGATCTGGGGTCAGCAGAACGCGAGGCCTTCCGCGACAACACACACAAAGTCAAGGGACAAACAGCCATGCCCAAGGCGGGACTCGAACCCGCGACCCTTCGGACCGAAGCGCTGAGTCGGTACTCGCTCTTAGCCACCTCGGCCATCCAGGTCGGCGTGTTGTATTCCCTACGTTCAGTATAGCCGAGGTTCAGGTTCAATATAACCGGAGCTTTCTTATGCTTACTTGTGATGTATGTGAAACGGGACCAGTGACTTAAGTTCACTCTAACCGAGGGTTCACTATAACCGGAGTAGACTGTACTCTATTCAGTCAGGGGAGCGATGAGTTTGACGCTCATTTTTCCTTTCTCGCTACGAAGTAGAGAGAAAGTTATGTAATGCTGCGCGAAAGAACGGTGAATTTTCGGCAGGAAAACGTATTTAAGTCACTGACTGTCCCTCTGTGAACAGCGCTAGGGGCTAAACCGTTCAGCCGATTTCCCCCAAAATTGACATTCCCTAATCCGTCTTGAATTTCAAACATATTTTAATTTTGTGGAGTACTTTACATGGAGCTCCTGGGACATTTTAAAAATTTTCAAAAATGGCTCGACCGCTTTTGATTAAATTTTGTTGTTGGATAGTGTGAATGACGTTTAAGAGAATGGTGCAGGTCTTACGTTCATTGAAAACCCTGAAAATGTCAAAAGTTCAACATTTTTTCGGAGTCTTCCTACAACTACAATATTAAAGCTAGAGATGATTTACTTAATGACATTTGTTCCTTAACGAGAGATTTTGAAACAAGGTCATGTAAAATTTTTCGAAAATTTGACTACCAATTGGAAATGTTCGCATAAAATGAGTGTTATTATCGTATCCTATATTATTTCAGTAGTATACATACATTTTGCGTCTGTCACACGAAACCAATCTTTATAAATGAGGTCTCTAAAAAAGAGAATTTCATGGAGACGTGACGAATTGCACTTTGACTTTAAAAATATGAAGGATTTATTTAAAAAGAAAGCATATAAATATCCATGCCAAATGCAACCCGCAACACTCGGTCGGATTTTAAAAAAATCTGTATCGTTAAATAAATCCGAAATGAAGCATTTTAAGGACTTAAGCACTAAAATTGTGAGCCCAAAAGCTTCAAAGAAACGTTTCTCGCACCGTTTTCTATAGGATGAGATTTTCTTGAACTTTCTGTTACATTTTTGATGATTCGACGCTTCTCGATTCAACCCCATCTGTTTATAGCCTGTAGAATCTGAAACTGTATGTAAAATTAAACTAATTACTTGATATTCTACGCGATTGAATTACACGATGTACCTCTCTGCTGGGTAATAACGTTAAATAAGAATAGTTTGTATTAACAATGTGCATTTTATTGTTACAAATTACAAGGAGACATATAGAACAAGTGGCGGAGGATAAGAAGATTTTAAAAAAGAGATATATTACAGGTTTAAAATGGAAATGGAAAAATAGGGAAGAGGGTGTAGAGAGTTCTCGCTCGGATACGCTAGTTACACGGATACTTCTAGTTACACTAGAATGCAAGAAAAGTATAATTCAAAACTTCTACGTCTACATTTTTTCTTGCAGGGGTTATTCATTGATTTGACATCTTGCAAATTTGGTTGCAATCATGTTGAAAGTCTATAGAACAGGTTCTCTGACTTTCGGCGATTGTGAATTGTCCGTTCCTCTCTGAGGTGCATGACCTCACTTTGAATACATCCAAGAAATTCATATTAAAACTTTTTTCTGCACGATTTGTATCAATTCTTCCAATATTATATTTAGTGGCGATACCGGATCAAACTAAAACTCTCGTGAAAAATATATTTCTGACCACTAACGCTCGAAAAACCGACACTTTCGGAACAGTTGGTGTTCCAGATCATTTGCCTGACGAAATAATGATACCATTCGCAGAGCCATGTAGTTTTCGCTGATCTCAGATGTTTTAGAACCTGCCAAAATGAACTGGCCTGAGCGAACTATATACGCGGTTTCCTCTCTCGAGGTGCCCTCTCTCAGGCAGATTTCGAACACTCAACCCAATATGAATTGGGTCTCGGTTACACAAGTGAGACGAGACAGAAGAACCGAAACAGAGTGAAATAAAATCTTGTCAAGGAGTGTATACAGATCGGTGGCTACGACACACGGGAAAGGAATGCAATTAACATTTCAAATCTTCATTTTCTTTTTGACACATAGAATGGAGTGGTAGTTAATATCTAAATCACAATAGTAGTGTATAAATAAAATGTAAAATGAAAACGAAGAACGGAAAATATTAAATAGCTGGCAATAGAACTTCATCCCAAATCACACTTCACTCATTTATTACACAACTCCAATAAGACCACATGCAGTGCTATTGCGTCGAAAATTTTCTCTGAGCCTCTGAAGGAAAATTCTAGCGGCCGGCAGCTCTGATCGGAAGTTTCTCGTGGTTTCTCCGATCAACGTAAGGCGAAAGTCGGGAGAAGTGTCCTATCAAAAAGGCCAAAAATGACACGCGATCCTTCCTTCCTCTTCCTTGCCCTATCCTTTCCCCTTGTCACACACATGTGCACTTACATGCACTACACTACCACATATCGCGGGAGATCGGTCGGGAGCTTAGAGCTTCTCCCCACTGAGGGGTACCCCAGTTGGGGAGATACGTGGATAAGAAAATAATACTAAAGCTGACGTGTAGATTGGCGCCGGATCTCACCATCCAACGAGGGAGGAACGCCACTACACCTGAGGGCCGCCACTACACCACATTAACTACACAAACGTGACTAATTTCTAAAACATTTGATATGCCCTGGAATATCAAGCAATCCCACACTCTGAGGTTACTGTGGTAAGCAAACACTTTCTAACAATCAATTGAATCCTGATTAAATTGTTCATTCAATTCAATCAGAATTGATCTCCGACCTATAGCACTATGATGGCAACTGCTCCGACATGTGATTGTGGGATAGCATGCAGTCTATACATAAAGCGGCTGTAAACATGTTGGCACCGCTTTCTGCTCGTGGAAACAATGCAGCAGGTAGTTGCGTCAGTTTTAAAGATAATGAGTGGCATTAGCCAAGTTCGCTAGCCGCACTGCCTCTCGTACAACCACCTTGCGGCTCTTGATAAGGCTTACGTTCGTGTACTGAAAGGACGTTATCATTAATATGAAAACTCGGCTCATGTAATTCGGCTCACGTAAGCGTAGTTTTCAATACTTTAAAGTCGATTTTTATTCCATTCTTTTAAATCACAAATATCTGCTATATTTCTCCAAAAGATTGGCATTGAGACCTTTTCCAAAAGAGGTTAGTTGGTAATGGTTTAAATGAATAGATGAAATGTTATGAAGGTGGATTAGTAATAGAAGTAATAGAAGCTGTAGAACCTCGAGAAAACTTGCAGCAAGCCGGCTTTGTCGATATCAAGAATTGCGTGTAATGAGTGGGATTTCAGCCTTGGTATCTCAAGAAAAAAGGGTTAAAATTTTCTTGTCGATTTTGGTACGCAATTCATGGTAAATCAGCAAAATGCACAAGAATATGTTGGAATAAATAATTTTTAAAGTAATAAAAATAAAATATTGTATTATAAACACTTGATTCCTTGACAATTTATAACTTACGCTTATAATATTCACTTAGTTTTTTCGCCTTGATTCCTATGATATGATTCTGGGAGGGAGGCTGAAGTTGAAATGTCACAGTGCACTTAACCCATCGTTTTAGCTCTCCGGATCCCCCAAACTAGCACACGCGATAAAATATGACAAGATGTCAGGAGGCGGAAAAGAAAGTAAAATAGAGTTAGATTAGACAAGAAAAGAGAGCGTGGGAGTATGAGGAAAAGGAAGAGAGTGTGATGACATGTTTCAAACAGTTTAAGTCCATCACAAATTCCACAAGGATTGACCAATAACTTCAACACTAAGAGATCTGCTTCTGGTTTTCGAAATTCAAGAAAATCTCATTAAATACTTTAAAAATTGTAATACATGGATGAGTAGATAAGTAAAACGTCCGGTCTGAGTTTTGTGACAACAAACACCACTCCAGTTTGATGATAATAGAAAGTGTTAATGTAACAATACGTGGTGAGATCAAGGAAAAGAACGATCTGCAGGCAAAAAGCTACAATGATTTCCTATTGATGAGACAGTAACTTTCCATCAGAGATACCTACAAACGTCTTAAGTCAGCCTTTGCCAACATTTCACCTTCCTTGATTCTTGTTGAAAAATAATTTTCTTCACTGAGCAAACTGAAGAGAAGATCATGTAAATGATTCCATGCACTCCGAGAAATCCGAGAAAAATGGAAAACACTTGCAGTCGTTTTTGAGAAAATCTTGTTTTCAAAATTGCCATTGTTTTAAGAAAATAGAACCATTAGTTTGAAATATGATCTTAATGAAATCTGTTTTAAAAAATTAGAACTTTAAATAAGATCATGTACATATCTTTTTGAAAAACAAATTGAGTAGTTTTCGCGTACTTTGCTTGAAGTAAATGCAATTTAAAAATTATTTTACTTTCAAAACGACTCAATATTTTTTCTTTAGATTTTTCTTCGGAAATAATAAAGGATCCTTAAAAAATGTCGCACATCTCATTTTCGTTGAACTCGATGAATTTTTAAAAATGGCAAACTTTACAAATAATGCGAGAAAGTAAGTTCCGTTATAGCACCATTAATCTTCTTAGAGTTTTTGTGCTGTTTGTTGACGTATTGATTTATTAAGCATATAAAATAAGATAATAAAACAATATTTTAAAATTATCTTGTTTGGAATATAATGTACCTTAAATGTGGCATTGTAGGCTGGTAATGCTTACAGTCTATATCGAGGTCTCGCACAAATTTACGGTCTATACTGAATATTTTCTATTTCAATCGATTTGCAAGGTAGGCATTGATGTCTCGAGAACGAGTACGTGGATATTGATTCCATGCGTGTCAACTATTTCATTATTCCCGAAAGTTTGATTGATTGATGTTTCCGGGCGCGTCAACTGCTTTGGTCATTAGTCCCGTTAGTGAAGTGCATGTTTTTCTCGGGAGATGGCGGTGATCTTCGCCCGCTGGATGGCGAGATCCGACGCCTACCTACCGTCGGCTAGTGGGGTTTCCCACTAACCAGGACTCTCCCACCAGCGGGGCAACGCCCCAGCTCACAACCGGTCTCCCGGAATACGTAGTAGTGTAGTGCATGTTAGTGTAAGTGTGTGTGTGTAATGGGAGAGGAAAGGACAAGGAAGAGGAAGGACAGATCGCCCGCGGTCCGTGGCCCGTTTGGTAGTGTACTGCCCCGGCATTCGCCTGGTGTTGATCGGAGAAACCACCGAAAACTACCGATCAGAGCAGCCAGCCGCTAGAATTCTCCTCCAGACTTATTCCCGAAAGGGTAGTGCATGTTCCATCTCGCTGGGATCATCCGACGCCAACTTTATGTTTGCTTGGGCGATTTCCTCTCCCCCCAGGCCGAGCAAACCCCCGGTCGGGACAAACTCTAAGCTCCGGACAGGTCTGCTGACATGTGTGACATTGTCGTGTGTGTAGGTAACAGAGGGGGTAAAGATGAGGAAGAAAGATTTCGCAGTCCGTGACCTGTTTGTTAGGGCACTCCTTCAGTATGTTTCTGTATTGATCGGAGGAATCATCAAAAACTATCGACCAAAGCAGCAGGTCGCTAGAATTCCCCTCCAGAGTGTAATTGAATTCGACCTAGATAAAATTATAAGCTTGCTAATCAGTGTCAAACGTTCGCCATCACCGGGACTCGAGCCCTTTGATTTTTTTAAATTTATTTATTTTACATTGGCAGACATTACAACGTTCAGCCGTGAGGCTCTTCAGTTGATTGGGCGAGCAACTTTGTATCAGCAAAGCGTGAAGGGGGTAATTTCGTGTTACCTCCCTGGTAATGATTATAACTTCAACCAAAGTTATTGCGAGAAAATTTTGTTAGAGAGTAATGACAGGGTTTGGAAAGGAGATACTATGGGACGGACAGGTAAATGCAAGAAATGTTCTTACCTTATCTAATGTCCGAGAGATATTGAAGGAAAATGTGGAATGGGAGTCTGTTCCTTAGGCGGGAAAGTGGGGGTTGATGGGTTACTATTTCGTAGGTGACTGCACCTTGCACATGACTTAGATTATTGAAGAAATTATGTGCCAGCTTCGTAATAAAGGAAGTAATTGGTTCTATTGCTAGATCGTTGTGAAGGGTCTTGTTGCTGAGCCCTTGGATATTCCGGTCAATCTCCAGGTTGATTACCGGGAGCGGTAGCTCAGTGCATCAACTGATGTCACTGCAGCGCCTCTGACCGGGAAGTTCTAGGTTCGAGTCCTGATGGCGGGAGGTTTTCCGACACTAGCTTTTCAGCTAGGTCGAATTCAGTCGCTGTCTCGAGGAGAATTCTAGCGTCCGGCTGCTCTGATCGGTAGTTTTCCGTGGTTTCTCCGATCAACACCAGGCGAATGCCGGAGCAGTACCTTACCAAACGGGCCATGGACCGCGCGCGATCTGACCTTCCTCTTCCTTGTCCTATTCTCTCCCCTTACACACACACTTACACTAACATGCACTACACTACCACATATTCCGGGAGACCGGTCGGGAGCTTAGAGCTTGTCCCGACTGGGGCGGTGCCCCGCTGGTGGGAGAGTTTTGGTTAGGGGGAAGCCCCACGAGCCGACGGTAGGTCGGTGCCGGATCTCGCCATCCGGGGGAAGGTCACCGCCATCTCCATGCAGTACACTAACGGGACTAATGACCACAGTAGTTGACGCTACCGGAAACACGAAAAAATCAATCAATCAAAAAATCCAGGTTGATCTTGCCGCGGCAACAATGTTGCGACTGAGCTGTCGCAGTCGGAGCACATGGCGTCAGAGAGCGTGACTAGGCGTCTTCCCCGCCAACGCGATGGCTGCGAATGGCA
The DNA here is from genome assembly GCA_011170035.1 of Teleogryllus occipitalis. Classification (NCBI taxonomy): domain Eukaryota; kingdom Metazoa; phylum Arthropoda; class Insecta; order Orthoptera; family Gryllidae; genus Teleogryllus; species Teleogryllus occipitalis. The sequence continues at coordinate 68,468 of BLKR01005570.1, read as the reverse complement.
TTGGGAATTAAAGGCGCGAGAACTACATTTTCCGAAACGTGTAGTTCGCTTGGTTTATGTAGATTCACTGTGAGATATTATGGAAGGACAGCTGCTCTTTCGAGATGGCGGAAGCGACCTATTCCGCCTGTTATCGAAATGAAAATGTCGACCATGACCACGCGTATCGAAGCTTTTTCGAAATATTCGTGGGGTAGATTTTTGACATGAAGTAATTCACATTTACTTACTAGATACCAATATATCATTAGCTATTTTCATCTTTTCTTTATTTGACTTCTTTCCTTTTTCTGAATGAAATAAGAAAAAGGAAGGCAGGGGTGATGATATAATAGGTACGAAAATCTGTAGCTCTACCTACCATTCAAAATCTGAATATGACGATCTACGAAGGTTGCATTATCAACAAAAATTCCTAGATAAATTGAGTCAAATTCTTTCTATTAAAAGGCGGTTCCGTGGTGATGAACTTTATCGTATTTGTACAAGGTCTTCTTGACTTTTAATCTTATCGTTTACTTTCGTCGGAAATGTTGACCGACTTCTTGGGATGACACAACAGGAAATTGCACGCCACGGACACTGGGAGCGGTAGCTCAGTGCATCAACTGATGCCACTGCAGCGCCTTTGACCGGGAGGTCCTAGGTTCGATTCCTGACGGTGGCAGGATTTTCGACACTAGCTTTTCAGCTAGGTCGAATTCAGTCGCTGTCTGGAGGAGAAATCTAACGGCCGGCTGCTCTGATTGGTAGTCTTCCGTGGTTTCTCCGATCAACACTAGGCGAATGCCGGAGCAGTACCCTACCAAACGGGTCACGGACCGCGCGCGATCTTTCCTTCCACTTCCTTGTCCTATCCTCTCCCCTTACACACACACTTACACTAGCATGCACTACACTACCACATATTCCGGGAGACCGGTCGGGAGCTAAGAGCTTGTCCCGGCTGAGGCGGGTCCCGCTGATGCGAGAGTCCTGGTTAGGGGGAAATCCCACTAGCCGACGGTAGGTGTGCGCCAGATCTCGCCATCCAGCGGGGGAAGATCACCGTAATAGCCCGAGAAAAAAACATGCACTTCACTAACGGGACTAATGACCAAAGCAGTTGACGCGCCCGGAAACACGTAAAAATCAATCAAGCACGCCACGGAGAGAAGGGAACTAGAATTTCATCTCGTTGACACCATTAGTAATTAGTGGTCGTAAATACTCGTTTTAATTTTGCGTATTCACAATTTCACTGTTTCGTATTGAATAATTTGTTTCTATTTCTCTTTCATCATTTTATAAATTCACCCGTTATTCTCCACAATGTAAATCATCATTCCCCAATGTACTCCAGTTTTATGAGTATTTCACTGAGAAAGAAAATACCAAGATATGGCTAGTCAAATTTTTCTCGGCAATACTCTCATCACGGATTTTAAAGATCGAGCCATATTGTGTCAAAAGTAGTTGAGAGATTGAAAACCACATCCTCAGTTTTAAGAATTTATTTCATATTCAGCTTCTATGAAATTAGTTAAGAAAAGGGTTTGGGTCTTCAGCTCCGATTGGGTCAGAATACAGCTTGGTCATTTTGTAGGATTATGGGAGTAATCTTGAAATCTGACGCAGCCAAGGAGATTTCGTGTCTTACCAAATGCGGGGTTGCCTGACCAACAGGAGCAAATGGTATGTAATTCCATTAAGTACATCCCCCTGTTGTTCATTCGTTAAAAGTGAAAATTTTTTACTCCTCTACATGCATAATGTTAAATAAAAAAAGGTGAGCTGCCATATGAGAAAATGTAAGAAAAAACATTCACAACTCTAATATAGATATTAAACATATCAGAACCCAATTAACAAAATAAATCTACGACTTCCTAAGCGTTCATAAACGATATATCGTAAACAGAACATAAAATAACCCAGAACGACAAAAACCCCAAGAATTTATGGTTATCAACTCACCTAATACGATATCCAGATGAACAACGGAAGAATAAGCAATTAAAGACTTCAAATCATCAAAACTCTTAAAAACTCGAGATGAATATACTAAATTCATAAAAACCGTCAATTGAACTTACTTCAATCCAAATAAAATTGAACTTCGACAAGATAATATTATAGTAAAATATACATCAGCCCATAATCCCCTAACTTTAATAATACACCCGCTAATACCATTGAATCAGAAATAGGTGCTCCAACATGATGACACACAAACACAAATACCATTCAAACATCAGGCCTGGATCAAAATATGCTATCAGGAATAATTTTACTGGATAAATGCTGTAATATGAATATATTAAGTTTAAAGATCATGTAAGATTCCAACTCACTTTTTCTCTTTTAATTTAAGGTTTCGTTTCAAGGAGTCATCGAAAACGACTTGCTTTATATAAGAAGAACACACTCTTGAAACTTATTAATGGGGTGTGTTTAATCATGTGAATCAATTCGATATGGTTCGATGAAGAAATCTAGGAAATTTCCAAACGAATCCGACTTGAAAATTGCACGCATGTGCTACCGTATGTTAATGTAAAGAAGGTTTTCTTGGTTATTAGCAGGTCGTGAGATCCTCTTCAACACATTACACTAACAATCCTTAATTAAAAGTAATTATGGTATTTAGTACAACGCAACGTAAGTTAGTTTAGTGAGCTATTGATAATTGCTATACCACGGACACTCTCATGCCACAATCACCCTCCAAGTAGCAAAAGGTGAAAGAAGGAGAGAAGAGGGAATGAGAGGCAGGGCACAGTCTAAAAAGACTAGGCAGTCTAATTACTGTGGGCAGGGGCGGAAAGCAAAACAAGCATTTACGTTGAGGCCGCCAATCATAGGGAGTCCCGCGTTCCGAAAAAATTTAAAAAAAATCCGAAAAATGTTCTAAATATGTTTTTACCAATAAAATAACTTACAGATAAAATTTAATTTTCTCTGTAAATTATTGGACGAGCGCGAAAATTTAAATGACAAGGAAACAGTATTAACTCTATTTTCTTGTAATTTACATTGCGCATTGCAGGGGTTGATGCAAATTTCTCGACGTGAACTGATTATAAAAGGATAAAGTTAAAAATAAACGAATTAAATATTTATTTTTAAAATGCCCAGACAGAAGAGCAATTTCCAAAAGTTATTTAAGACATTTAGCCCATTCTGACTCGAGAGAAAAATCTCCTGCAGTGATCACAGGGTGTCGAGAGAACAAGCAGATAAAATTAAACTCGACGCGAAGCAATCTTTATAACGAGGAATATTGTTAAAACGTTTGAAAACAGGGCGAACTACTACATATAAGACAGAGGTTGTAGCTCACTGGAGATTGTAGCACCATTGAATGACGGAAATGTAATTTCCAAAAATAAGAACACCGATAGGCACTACACAATAAAATGGAAGCAATTCTTGTAAATTAATTAAAACCAAGATTAATAAAACTCTATTTTGAAACATTACTAACATAATTTTAGGCGTAGTGTTCGTGCCAGTATTTTCACCTCCGCGCACGGGGTTCTGGCTTTGATTTCCAGTGGGCACTTCAGTTTTTGTATTAGTTATGCATTGAGACAACTGATCGTAATAGATTTCATACAAAACAAGAAAGGACTTATTTTCGAAAACACGGTGGTAACACTCCAGCGCTTTCAAACAAGCACTATTGTTTGAACACGATTTAAAAAATAAAATTATTTTATTTCGAAAATTTTACTACCCTGGTATACGTGTATTGTAATAATGACAGATCTTCTATACACCCACGCTTTCACAACGATGCTCAGCTGCAGTTGCTGCCGGAAATACGCATCCACCATGAGAGACAGAAAGGGATCTAAATATTTATTTAGTCAAAAACAGAAAAAAACTGTATGTAACGTATGGGGGAGAAAATGATCTGCGCATGCTTTCTCGAGTCCTTCCTTCCAGAACTTGAGACTTCCTTCCAGAACTACCAATTTTACACAAAGAACTGAAAAGTCTATTTGGAGACAAGAGACCTAATAACAAATGAAAACAAATTATCCGTACATTATTAATAATGCATTCGATACCATCAATAATTGGTTGAACTTGTGTAATTTCAATAACCCCTGAAATTCGTAAAATTAAGTTACAGCTAGTGTCAGAGAAAGACAGAAAATTGGTATTCCCCTCGCGCTCGGTGACCAGACCCCCACCCATGGAACAAGACTGTTTGCTGCACCGAAAGCCCTATTGAGCCCTATGTTGAAACAGAGCCAAAGAGTAACTGCAGTAATAGAGCCAAGAGCGCGACACGGTGCATGGCCTGGGAGAGCTCCAGTTGCCGAAGAGAGCGCTCATTGGCGTTTTTGGGTTCAAAATGATTTCATATATATATATATATATATATATATATATATATATATATATATATATATATATATACAAACATATAGCTGTCACGTAACAATCAGCGAGTGTTCACTCCAATTACAGGAACACCTAATTTCAACGTTAAAATCTTGCACTGCTTTCGGAGATATTCCGTGGGGATTTGGTTCATCACTGAATGAAGAAATTTATATGAAGTAACATAAGTTTTCAACCGCTAATAATTTCAATTGGAAATATGGGTTATATTGAGAAATAAAATGTTTTTGGAAGTATTGTAATGAATGGATTTCTAGGGAAAGAAAACAAAGTTCTGTATGGTCGACAGCTTATTTCCTTTAAGTTTTATTTTATATATAATCAGATTTGTTATTTTGCCTAATTAACGAACGAAATGAGAATTTTTTAATGAAAAGGGTTACTGAAGGTATCATTAAAAAATGAAATTTTCAAGGCATATTTTAACATCTCTCGTAATTTAGTTCTGTTTTTTTTTTCATCGGCTTACTTTATTTCAAAAGGATCGCAAGAGGTGACTATTTAAGAAAAAAACTATTTATGGATTCCTTCAAAGCATCATAATGTAGAAATTAGTTCTCCAGAAATACTTGAAGCTGAAATCAAAATTCATTGTATTGGACGATAAATAATCTAATCTGCTTCCAATATTAAAAAGAATTAACAAATCTCCCTCTTCATCTCATAAAAGTATAATCTCTTTTTACACAAAGCACACAAGGATATTATGTTAGCAATGTTATCTTCAATATTTGATGAAATCTCTTATCGAGACTATTTCCTTGAAAATGGCAGAATCAGAAAATGCAATCAAGACATGTCTTCGCAATATATTTGCAACTCCCTCAACAAAGTCCACTAATTTAATTTTACATTCATTATTTTCTTTTGGGAATTGCATTTACAGTACTATTTTCAAAACGTTTTTTGGAATATATTTCATTGTAAGCGTACATTATTTAAAATTTAAATAAATAGCGTAACTACTTGAAATCGATAAATCTGAATTAATTTTATAATCGAATTTTTCAATGATTATTGTCAGAGAGAAAGAGAGAGAGAGAGGGAGGGAGGGAGGGAGAGGGAGGGAGCAGTGTCACTTAGAATTGGGTTCTGTTACAAACGCATTCAAACATGTTTAAACTCTTTAATGAGCCAGTGAGAGAGTAAGGGATGCGACTGTTACAGATCTTCATTCCGTTTCCTAATTTCTACGTTGTTCTTGTTAGAGTAAATCAGGTCATGAATTAAATGCAGAATGACAGCTCGGAATGCAATTTCCCAAAGCACCAAAATGCAACTGGCGAGTTGACAACTGAAGAGTATACAAACATAAACTGTCACCCCTTTTGTTCTAAAACAATCGTTATTCGATATTATGAAATTCCGAAAAACAGTCAAAAGTTTGATCACAGTTTAATTCAGTAAAGAAATATTTTCACGAAAAGGAATTAGTTTCACAGCAATCGTGAACTCTGGTTAAATATTGGGGAGAATCAAAACCTTGTTTTGGCACGTGCGTTTACATAATACGTAAAAATGCTTTGCAGGAGTTGACCTCAAATTTGACTCGCTTTCTTATAACTTACTTTTAATTTTTTAGAATATTTATAGTATTTTTACACTTCTGACCATCAAATAATTCAATAAAATCGAAATGTGGCCGTTAGTAGTAGGTCAGAAGTGTAAAAATTCTACAAATATTCTGGTTTTGAGTCATAAGATATGAAGTATTTCGTACTACAGAGTTTGTTAATGGTACTTCAGAGTTTGGCCCAATGTCAAGCATCTTTACGTAACAAGAGGAAGATTTACTGGTAGCTGCCGAGCAAAAAAACCTTCATAACGAGACCAAGTGACAATGAAAGAAGCAAATAAGTAAAGTGCTACTCATTCATCTGAAGGACATGAAATCGTTCAGAAGCTGGCATACACATAACATGAGTTTGAGAGTTAGATGATTCGAATGAACTTGCCGTTTTAAAATGCCAAGCAGTACAAACTGCCTAATCTTTTGGCGTCGTTTATCTGTACAATTGTATGAATATTGTTATACTTTTGTGTGAATGTATTGTTTAAGAAACTACAATAAAATGTTCGTGCGTTTGAGTGACAGAGTAACGCACAGAGAAAACATTATTTTCCTGTAGATATTTTGCAACACTCGTATATGCTTTTGACATGTTACCTACAACGCCTACTGCATAACATAAATTCTTAGTGCGTATTGACACTGAAAAAAGCCAAATCAATTTCTCACAGAATCCGTCGATTTATGAAGTACGAACGTATGGGTAAAACACTTAGTTTGATTGACAAGCCAAACGAGTTTGTGTTGTAGCAGTGGAGGCTCGTGAGTAAATGAACAGGTAAGACAGAACAGTGACGAATCCAGGGTAAACGGGAGCTATGTCCCTTCCCCTGGTTCCATTACTTTTTTGCAATTTTACTCAATTTATGCAAAACAATTTTCATTCATTGATCACCTCACATTCGAAAAGAGTTTTCGCATTAAGCGCGTGCCAATTTTATTTCAAGAAGAAATTTACACTTTGAAAAAGTGACATTTTTCTTACGTATAGGGGTATATTTATAGGTACGTTTCCCCTACAAGTATAGGTACTTCTAGGAGATCGAACTGAAATCGACTCCCCTCCTAAAATACTTTCTGCATTAGTCCCTATTAAATAATTAATTTTTTGTATTTTTCTTGCCCGGACACTGTTCAACCGCATTCTTAGTAGGAGTAGATAGAACGTCAGTTGTCCAAAAATAGCCGTTTTCGTGAAGTTGATAAAAGGTGATTTTAATAGTTAATTCTCAATAACATATACTACTGATGTAAATGCAGATTAAAATCTAAAAATCTTAAGTAATGCAAACAAATAATCTACATGATATTTCTTTTAAAATGAAATGAAAAGATAAATAATTGGTAATATTAATATTTTTACCACATATTAAATTCACAATGAAACGAGCGCCGTGTTGCTAATATGACTGGAGGTGGAAATCCTCTGTGAAGGTAGGCAGTATCAAAATTCACCTGTGTAAGCAAACAGCGCATGCGTTGGGTTAGAGTAAAGCGTGCTGCTGGGCCTGTGTTTCCTGGTGGGGATGCGGCCACACTAAATCCTCACCCCGAGTCAAGATCAAGGAAGAGTAGCGTACCCATGCGCGAACTCTCGTAAGTTAAATTCCACCCTCTTTCTATCTTTCCTTTCCATATTAAGAGGGGAAGTTGTTAACGAAACATGTTTATTTGTTTAAAAAATTAAAAACGTAACTTTCAATGTACTTATAGAATTAAAAAAAAGAACAATGAATTTGATGTTTGAAACAAATTTTTAATATTCTAGGTGAATATTCTTGGAACAATTTACAACGCTTTCTTAAAAACATTTGAAGTAATTATACAATCTTCCTTGACAGTTAACTTTTCGCTTTCTTTGATAGTCACAAAAATATTACAAAATGTTTTACTCTCGAGAAATCTACTTAAAATTGTCCCTGCGAGAATATAGGATTGGGCAAACATAACCCTACGCTTTGGAATATGATTTAACTTTATTACCGAACTGAGTGGTACACCCGTGCAATTTAATCGCCTAGAATATCAAGTAATTAGTTTCATTTCACGGATTAGCAAAATGTAATAGAATGTCCAAGAGCTTCTTACTACAGATTACGTTGCGAGGAACGTTTCTTGTGGCCTTCGGCTTCAAACTCCAGATTTTAAGGCTCTAGAACGCTTCGTCTAGGAGTTATTGAACTAAATAGATTTTAATAATGCTGACCGAGTGTTGCGTGATGCATTTGACATGAATATTTAGATTCACTTTTTCAACAAATCCTTCACATTTTTATAGTCAAAGTGTAAATCGTCACTTCTACGTGAAGTTCCCTTCCTGTGCGGAAGACTCATCTATACTACCGAAATAGGAGGATAATAGGAGAGGATAATATAAACAGTAAAACATGAGATGAAGTACCAGCATCTGGACTCTCATATGATTGAGGGCTGAGCGATAAAAACGGACAAAAATATTTTGAATGAGAATAAAATGAGCGTTTAGTGATTACTTGATATGATGTGGTACCATACCAAGTGCATGAGTACTGTAGATTATATTACAAACTGAGTACTGTAGAGTATCGAAATAGGTTGTCTGTTACTAATGATTGAATATAGAAAAGTTCCAAATTTTTGTTTAGAGACAGTCAAAAAGATACAATTTTATTTCATATTAAAACATACATCGAACACATAATTTTTGGCTATGTGTAAAAAACCGAAAATTATGCGTTCGATGTATGTTTTAATATGAAATAAAATTGTATCTTTTGACTGTCTCTAAACAAAAATTTGGAACTTTTCTATATTCCATGAGTACTGTAGAGACACGCCCGAGTACTGTAAGTTATATCAGAAACAAGAACGTCATTACTTATATTCGATAAATGAACGGTTACTCTACACACATCAAAAGCAATCTTCATCAGTATAAAGCAACTATTAATACTTCTAATTGTTGCTGCGAGAGCATTTAGGTTTATTTGCATAATCTTAAATTAATGATTATGCAAATAAGCATTATCAATCGGCGTGAACCACGATGTACACAGAAAGAATGCATGTAAGTTGGAGAAATCTAAGCCGTCTAAACGTGACGTCACAAACAAAGATCGCCGAGTAATATAGTTAGTATTGGATAATATCGATAAGCGCCGGACCAGCAAAAATGTAATAGAATGATCAAAAAGACCTCATCCTATAGATGACGGCGTGAGAAATGTTTTTTTGAGATCTTTGGCCTCAAAATTTTAGTTTTTAAGGCCCTAAAACGCTTAATTTAGGAGTTAACGATAGAGATTAAAATGTGCTACAAGTGTTGCGGGTTGCATTTGATATGAATGTTTAGATGCGATTGTTTCAACAAATCCTTCATATTTTTGAAGTCAAAGTGCAATTAGCCACGCCTACGTGAAATTCTCTTTCTTTAGAGACCCCATTTATAGATATGGGTTGCGTGTGAGAGCTGCAAAAGGTATGTATACTATTGAAATAATATAAGAGACGATGTCTCTAGACAAGTTTTCAAAACATCGATATTTAAGATAATCTATGGTTTGGGGGCGATGTAGTTTTGGGATCGATGGTTTAATTCTAGACTTCGATTTGTTGGCAATGTGGCATTCTTATCTCTATGGAAAAGAATTTCAGAATAGCGAAGCGAGGCAACATCCGAACATGTCCATGCCATGCCCAGGTCTCCCGGAGAAGCAACGTTGAAGCAAGAGAGGAAACGAGACAAAATGCCCGAAACTTATGTTATGAACCGCTTGAACTGAGAACGTAGCTCGAACCGCCATAATAAAACATTCCATGAAATCGGTGGATGTCGCAGAAATTTTGTGCAAATCAAAATTGAAGAAGTAAAATGGAAGCTATCATCCACAAAAAATATAATTCATTAACAAACTCACGAGTTAGAATGTTACCACCTGTTGCACTCTGTATACGTTCAAAAAGATTTCTTCGGTGGTCACCAATTTTATTCAACAAGCTTTACAAGAAGCAGCCACAAAACTATACAAAAAACACTTAAGGAAAATTCGATAATGTCAAAACATGTTTGTTTGTTGATATAGTTACAAAAACAATTAGATTATTTTAAATTTTAAGAGAGAATTGTATAGGAGCAGGCCTAGCCTACAATGCCTACGCCACTGTTACGTAGATGCGTTACTCACAAGAATCCGAATGATGGACGAGGAAGGGCCTCGAGCTGGAGGGCACTGCTGGAGAGCTGCCCGTGTGGCTGCGAGGAGTGCCTAGCCCCCAAACGCACTGTCTTGTCGGTCACCAAGGGTTCGCTGCCTGTTCGCCGGTTGAGGCCTCCGGTGCCGAGGCTAGGGTGAGGACGAGAGCGAGGGCGTCAGCGGCGGACGGCGTCCGGCGAGCGACTGCGCTGCGTGCGTCGGCGCCCGCGCGTCCGCGCTGGCCGGCGAGCCTTCGCGCGCGTGGTCACGCAGTTACTACCTGCGGCCGCGGCGCGCCGGAGAAAGGCGGCGACGGCGGCGGAGAGGGCTGCGTCATAACGAGGATCTGTTTGCGCGGCAATCGTCGCCCAGGTGCGACCGCCCGCTCCGCCCACTCCGTCCCCGCGCACCGCACCCCACCTCCACGCCCCGCCCGTCCGCCGCACGATCCTTCTGCGACTCGCCCGATCCCGCTTCTGGCCTCCCTGACAGCGCCAACCGCCGCGGCAAACGTCAGCATTCGCCGAACTGCTCGCTCTTCACCCTTCCGGCGAAAAGTGCTTCGATAAAGGCCCTACACACAGACAACCCGAACGGCCACCGCCATTTCATTATTCTTCCTCCCGACAATCCCACTAGGCAGCATTCACGATTTCACGACAAACGGTAACAACTGAAGGTATATTCCAGAGTTTCGAGTATAATATTGGTTTTGGGTAGGTTGGTTGTTTTCAACACACACTGCACACATCGAATTTCCTTGACAACTGAATATAAAATGTCGGAGTCGTCGGAGGAAACCAATACGTTACTTTCTGTATCTAATGACTCTACACATCACACACTCTGTCGAAATAAGAGATCGACTAGAGTTGTGTACTAAAATATGTCTTGCATATTCGTTATCAGCTTCACACTCCAGATTATCTCATTCTATTTCCACATCGAACGATCACATTCTGACAACAAGAGATAGTAGAATTTATCACGGGAACATCTTCAACTGCTTATCTTATTCCTCCGTGTGTCATTTTTAAACACATGAATCAATAAAAAACTTTCATATAGGTCATGCACTTTGTAGAGAATTCATTCATTCGTAAATTGGACATATTAACGAATTTAATGTTTGAAATGGACAAACCAAAAGGTAATTTCAATGCAACGTTTATTTTTCTGAATATGATAATAGCGATTGCGACGCCGGCGTACATGAAGTTCTGTTTGAACTGAATGGGCTACAATGTATGCCCTTCATTGAAGAATGTCCTTTAATGCAACAAAAACTATTGTAATGTTAATAAAGATCAACAGGTGTATATAAATAATATAAATAATATAAATAATATCTATATATATAATATTAAATGAAACAAAATAAGTTTAATACGTTATATTTAAACGACAGAACGGGTAAATATTTTTCTTCAAATTCTGATTTTTAATTAAAGCATGTAGGAAAATATTTACCACGTAGGTTCTGATCTTTAGTGCTTAACCTACAAGTTTTACTCTCCCGAGTCAATAATTCAGTTGTCTCTGCTTTATGTGAAACACGGAAAATATTTCTTCCCGAATATTTCCTCCTGCTCCCCTTGGAGACTTTTCGGAAATATTTGACCTCACAGAAATCCTTTTCCCGCTGACCAAGCCTTCAACGACACTCATCTCCATTCACATCAGCACTATACCACCCCATTCGCCTTACCTCCATAATTTCAATAACTCTACCTGCATCTCCATCTTGATCAGAGGTTTTGCTTTCCAGCTTCTTTCTAATTTCTTCTTCTCCTAACACCAATATTATTTCATATTCACTATTATCACAAATCAAAACTTTTTACACAACCTTTCAATTATTTCTACCATCTCTACATCCATAACAACCTTAACTCTGCTGCATCCATAACTCAATTGCAAACTATATCTTACCTCTTTTACCTCCTCCTTCTCTTCTTCTTCTTCTTCTTCTTTTTGATCCAGAACTGGAACGCAATGTCGCATTAGGGAGTTTGTGCACTCTCGTACGTTAAAGCACTATCAATATTCTGCGCATGCGCAGCTCAAGTTTCGCATCACTTTATGCGTCTGCGCATGCGCTAAAGATCGATCCTGCTGTCCGCTGTGGTGTGCACAAACTCTGTATTGGCTTTCCAATCACAGATTTCCACTGATCTCGATCTTGGGCAGTAGGTCTCCGACAGCGTATATTTATAGTTCGTAAGACATCTTCTACATCATCCATCCATCCATCTATTGCTAGGTCGGACAGGGCGCCTCTTTTTTTCCGTTTACCACCCCCTCTGCGTTTTTTACCACCTCCTTCCCCGACTCGCCCTTTCCCCTTGGCCCTTCTCCTGGAGCTGTTTTGCTTCCGCCTTGGCCAGCGCATGGGAAGGGGCGTGGCGGGGGAGGGGGGAGGGGGGGGGCGGTTGCGCAAGGCGCTCGGCCGCCGCGCCGCCCGATTAGCACCGGCGCGCGGCGGACGAGGTGTGCGTCAACAGCGCCGCTGCGCCCCCCCCCCCCCCCCCACCGCCACTCAACACCGCTCAACACCGCTCGGCACTGCTCGACACTGCTCAGCACTGCCCGGTTTGGCAGCTGGCGGCCTTCGGTTTGGACGCCGCCCGTGCCACGAATTCAGAACGAACGTAAGGCGGCGGTCACAGTGGACTCGATTTGGGCCGAAATTTCGGTCGGACGGACAAATTCAAACGAAACAGATCTTCGTCCGACATTTGGTATTTTCCGACGTGGTCGGAAGAGGTCATTTGATTCACTATCAAGTGTACGAACGAATTCAGCTATTCTTCTTCCCCTGATGCCTCTCAGCGTCGGGTTAGCCAATTGCCGTACACCTTTTTGCCTGGTGCCTTGAAGGCGAATGCCGGAGCAGTACCCTAACAAACGGACCACGGGCCGCGCGCGATTTTTCCTTCCTTTCGTTGTCCTATCCTCTCCCCTTACACACACACCTACACACACACACACACACACACACACTTTCACTAACATGCACTACACTACCACATATTCCAGGAGACCAGTCGAGAACTTAGAGCTTGTCCCGGCTGGGGCGATGCCCCGCTGGTGGGAGAGTCCTGGTTAGGGGGAAACCCCGCTAGCCAACGGTAGGTCAGCGCCGGATCTCGCCATCCAGCGGGGGAAGATCACCGCCATCTCCCGAGAAAGAACATGCACTACACGTACGGGAATAATGACCTAAGCTGTTGACGCGCCCGGAATCACTAACCAACCAACCAAATCTTGTGCTTTGAGTTTCACCTCTCCTACTGTAGCTCCGCTCCTTTGGCATATATCTTCCGCATGTATGAGACCCAGGTTCCTCTTGACCATCCAGGTGGTATCTTTCCCTCTGGCCTGGCTTCGATAATTTGTTTCGGCTTTTTATCCTCTGCCATTCTAGTAACACGTCCGTAGCACTTTGGAGCCTTGTTTTCCATTTCTTTGAGTAGCGGGGTAACTTTAAGTGGACACTTTTTAAGTGGATATACAATTACAGGAATGGGTGACATTGGTGAGTATATATGCAGCACCCGAAGATAATGTTACAATTGGAAATGAAGTATTCTATTTCGAATTACAGAGAGTAATAGAACAAATACAAGGGACGAATGATCATGTGGTGATAATGGGAGACCGGAATCCAGCTCACTGGACGATCCGACGTCGCAACGCGTTAATTCACGTTAATTCAATTCTGCGAAAAAATTCTGCGAAAGTTAAATGCCTTTAAATGGAAAAAAGTTTGTTTGTTTTTATGACCCCATAATATGCCTGCAAATGGGTGATTTCCCGAAAGTTTTGAACCGGGTCTCATTCTTATATGAAAGATTTCGATCGAAATTTCTTGCTCAAAAATGTTTCTTGATTTCAAGAAATTCTGATTGGAATCTTATCAGTTTTCAGAGACAATAGGAAGTGAACAGCCAACCAGCAAGGGCTCTCGGTTAAACTTATTCCGTCTACCTCACTGAGACCTAGCAAGGGTTGATGACACAGCGCAAAATGTGTCACCCCTTATTAATTCACCTTAAAACCGTTCTATAAAATATTTCATTAAACGAAAAAATATCTTATCAGCTACAATTATTTAGTTCTAAAAATATTTAATATTAATAATAATAATAATAATAATATGACGAAAAATCTGATTGAAATCTATGCAAACAGAAAAATAGCATGGTAGAATGCTTATGAAAATTTCGAGTATTCATTCACAACTTATATTTATTTACGCGTTAAAAAAAACTTGCTGAACTTCTTTTATGATTTGTGAGGTTTTCATACTTTAATAATGCGCTCATTCTAGTTCAATTGCGATCAAACCCAATCGGAACCACTAACCTACTGTCGAGCTACGCCTCTGTGAACGCCTCGCGAAAGACAAAATATCTCTCTGAGTGCATCATGTGTTTCTGAACGCAACATCCATGTGACACTTGCATGATCGAGTAACGAATTCTTTCTTCTATACGACGACACCAAAGTAAAGGAATGATAACAAAGTTTTATAGTAATAAAGATACCGTAAAAGCGATATTACTATCACATGTTTTCATTATAAATGAAGATAAATTGCAAAGTGTTTGTGAAGTGATTGCGGGCCTGACAACAATGCCAGAGGCTCATCAGACACATGCGCAATGTGGCGCAAGATGAAGAAATGGATTCCTACATCTACTTCTAGATGATAACAAAATGAAGAGCGCGGTAAATATGGTTGCAAAAATAAAATGGATATTAGTGTCCAATGTTTTCCTTATTAGTAACAGTTGATAACATTACGTGTGATACGAGAACCGTGCTACATCCTTCTTATACAACGATACCAAAGTAAGGCTCATAGGTTGCAAAGATGTACGCGATATTAGTATAACATACTGTATAACTTACGATTAGTTTACTTTATAAAGCTTAGATAATAGTATGAAAATTGGAGGGAAGGGAGAATAAAGTAACCTAGGATGAAAACTAAGAGAGAACAAAAAAAAAAAAAAAAAAAAAAAAAAAAAAAAAAAAAAAAAAAAAAAAAAAAAAAAAAAAAAAAAAAGAGCGAGGATTTCAGCTATCCGTAGAGAGAAAGAGAGAGGGGGAGGGAGAGATAATAGTGCACATGCGAGTATAACGTTACTTTGCTTTTTAACAAAACGATCCCCACGATCGCTTTCCAAGACGTTTCTCATCATATTCCCAAAAAATCATTTTAATGTATCTTTCTATTTTACTAAGTAAAATACAGACGTTCAGCAAAGATTACACAGACACTTTGTGACTAGAGTGGTAGAGAGGGACAATGGGAGTTTTCGTCGGTCGGCCAGCGTCGCAGATAGTTTTCGTGTGTATTGTTTAATTGTAAGTATTAGAAATATAAGTATTAAATCCTGTAAATTAGCTAGTAGTAAGATACAAGAGTGAGAGGTAATATGCTCAAACGTGAAAATTAAACGTTATGTATTACAAATAAAAATGTACAAACCCCTGAGAGGCAAAACTGACGAACAGGAAGAAAATAAATTTAAAAAAAAAAGACAGTTTTCGTCGGTCTGAGACGCTGGGGCTCGACGTAAGGCTGTCTCTTTCCCTCTGCGAGGTCTGCATACCAATGCACACAAGAGTCATACGGGTGGCCGCTATTTCAGGCTGAGAGGGGTGAGGAGAAACTTAAGGCGGCCATTATCACTGCAGTGGGAATCGCCAGAGAATACCTTATTTTAGAAAGGGAGAGTCAAAGGTGCTGGAAAATGAATCATGATTTAAGAGATGCAATTTATTATGCTTAACACACAATTACAATTATTCTGAATAAAAATGTAAAGTTTGACACTGAAGTCGAGTTTTATATTTGAGCAGCTCTGTGCCTTTTTCCTCCAAAATAATGATACTCTTGGCGAGATTTCCTGCTTCAGTATTTAAGGTCTAAAGTTCTCACCACTTTCAGCATAAAATAGTGACATCATGTATGAATCATATGCTCGCTGGTGTGCAGATCTTGCAGGGGGAGAGATGTTTGGAGACTGAGCCTAGCGCCTACCTCTTAGACGCAAAGCTCAATGTCGAAAACTTTATTTGAACCCCTCTGCGAATGAAAGATTATACTGTTTTTGCACTTTCATTTAAATAATATTTGGTTTCCTAACCAATTATCCTCCTATAGGGAAACGACACCAATTGAGTTCACTGCATCCGTAGTGGCCACTTTAAGCACGAAATTTGAAAAATAAGAAGTGGAGGCACTTGCTTTAATCTTGTTGTATGTAAAGCTTATTCCTTCTAATGGTTAGGATTAGAACGAAGATAATTCACTTCATTTCCCTGTTTTGGAATCTGAAACTTATTCCAGGGGTAGGGTGTTGATCGACGACTTCAGACAATTAGCACAACTTTGCAATAATTGCAAATTATTTTCAAGTGGCCAGTTCTGAAACAAAATAGATGTTTGGAAATAAATTAACAAAAAGATGTCAAATTAAAAAATATTCATTTTTAGGCATGGAATCTATTCAGAAAGATATGATAATTGCTCATTGAACGAATTCAGCACCGTGGCCAAACAATGAAAATTAACAAAGTTCGTAACTGTAGCCACTTCTGGCGCATTTACCTTAAATATTATAGTCCAGAGACCGGTTAGGTGGCTCAGCGCATCAACTGATGTCACTGAAGTGTCTCTGAGCTGGAGGTCTTGGGGTTCGAGTCCCGACGGTGGTAGGAGTTTTGACACTAACTAGAGAGCATGCTCGAATTCAACCGCCGCCGTCAGGAGAATTCTAGCGACCGACTACTCTCATCGGTAGTTTTCTATGGTTTCTCCGAACCATACCAGACGAATGCTGAAGCCGAACCGTCACAAACGAGCCAAGGACTGCACGCGACCTTTCCTACCTCCTCCTTATCCTATCCTCACCCATACTGACGCACACTTACACTTACATGCACTACACTATCACACGCCGGGAGACCAGTCGAGAGCTTAGAATTTATCTCATCTGGGGTGGTACCCAACTGCCGGGAGATGCCTGGATGGGGAAAACACGCAAGCCGAACTGTAGGTCGGCGTCAGATTTCACCATCTAGTAAAGGAAGAACACCGCTTCCAGAGGATAAAATCATGCACTACAC
Organism: Teleogryllus occipitalis; assembly: GCA_011170035.1. NCBI lineage: Eukaryota > Metazoa > Arthropoda > Insecta > Orthoptera > Gryllidae > Teleogryllus > Teleogryllus occipitalis. The sequence goes on along the minus strand of BLKR01005570.1, from coordinate 51,188 downwards.
TGAAGGGATTGACGACAAACGCATAAGACGCGTCAAGAAAAACGAAATAATCAATCTTTATTATAGTCCAGAGAATGATTGGTGGGTCTAGGGTTTGATTGATTGATTTTTTCGTGTTTCCGGGCGCGTCAACTGCTTCGGTCATTAGTCCCGTTAGTGTAGTGCATGTTTTTTTCTGGGGGAGATGGAGGTGATCTTCCCCCGCTGGATGGCGAGATCCGGCACCGACCTACCGTCAGCTAGTGGGGTTTCCCCCTAACCAGGACTCTCCCACCAGCGGGGCACCGCCCCAGCCGGGACAAGCTCTAAGCTCCCGACCGGTCTCCCGGAACATGTGGTAGTGTGGTGCATGTTAGTGTAAGTGTGTGTGTAAGAGGAGAGGATAGGACAAGGTAGAGGAAGGACAGATTGCGCGCGGTCCGTGGCCCGTTTGGTAGGGTACTGCTCCGGCATTCGCCTGGCGTTGATCGGAGAAACCACGGAAAACTACCGATCAGAGCAGCCGGCCGCTAGAATTCTCCTCCAGACAGCGTGGGTCTAGGGGCAATGGCGGCATAACGCCTTATTCCCTTGTCTCAACTCGCGTTAAGAGAACTTTTTTAAGATTTTTGCGATGCATTTTACACAAAATTACTTGTATCTCCTTTACATCTGCACCAATCTAGAAGATATTTGAATCGTCACTAACAGGCCTTACTCCCGACGTGTGTTAGAATTTAAAGCTCAAAAGATTTTAATCTTCCCAAATCAGGCGAGCCACACAAACTTGACAATCCATCGAAAGACGTCGTGGAGAAGCTACTTCATCTCAGAAGTCTCAAAGTGGATTTTGGCACAAAAATCCTCGCCTTCGAATTTTTTGTTCGAATGCAATACTTTTTCCCACTTACTAGGTGTAGAAGAGGAAAATAAAAAAACAAGGGTATAAAAACTATTAATTTCAAACATAAACAGACAGTAAATTAGGTTTAGTTTATGTTTTGAGTTTTTTAAAAATCTTTTTTAACTTTTCATAGTTTTCTTAAAACTTTACAAACGCTGATTTTTAAAATTAGTGTATTATTTACTGTTTATATTTTTCGGAAATTATAGGTTAATCATGCTCATTACATTTTTATTCTTCTCTTTATGGTCCAACAGCGCTTCCAGTTTTGCCTTGGTCTCTCTCCAAGGAGGGAGGAGAATTTGTTCTAAATCAGTACGAGTTTAAGAATATTTTGTTCTAAATCAGTACGAGTTTAAGAAGATTTTGTTCTAAATCAGTACGAGTTTAAGAATATTTTGTTCTAAATCAGTACGAGTTTAAGAAGATTTTGTTCTAAATCAGTACGAGTTTAAGAAGATTTTGTTCAAAATCAGTACGAGTTTAAGAAGATTGTGTTCTAAATCATTACGAGTTTAAGAAGATTTTGTTCTGAATCATTACGAGTTTAAGAAGATTTTGTTCTAAATCATGAAGAGATGGGCCATGCGAGGTGGGGTGATCAGTCCATAGCTCGGTCGTTATTATGGGGAATAATGGCAGGATAGGGAAGGAAGGATGGCGTACGGTCCAAAGCCCATGTTCTAAGATGCTGATTCAGCATTTGCCTGGAAGTGATCAAGAAACCTATTGACGAGAGCAGTCGAATTACGAATACGATCCTCGGAGGCGCCACAAACTCACCAACGTTAGACGGTTTCCAGAAAGTTTCAGTATCAAGTGAGAATTGCACCCGCGACCTCCCAATAACCAGTCGTCAGGCGTTGCCGTAACGGTTCGTCGCCACCCTTTTCGTGATTATTATACAAAAATAAATGAATATGGATTGATGAATAATAAGGAAATATTAGAAGTAAAAAGGATTTTTAAATGCGTAAAAGAGTAAGAATGTCTGTCGGTGGTATATCCTTCGGGTGTAAGTGTATACATAGACAGCCTTTTTACTTTCTCGCCCTTACGTAGGTACTTCGCATTTTTTGGGGGTATCTTCCTACAACTATAATTTTGAAATTTTGGACTTTTTTCTTTGATGAAATCTACTCCTTAAATATGGATCTTTAAATAAGTTCTAGTTCAATTTTTCGAAAATATGAGTAGTTTCTTTTACTTTGGCGAGCAATATAGGTAATTAAAAAAAATAACCTTTTTTCTCAAGAAACGCTCCAAATTTTTTCTTTAAATTTTTTTCCACGGAGGACAGAACGGATGCTAAAAAGCGGTGCGGGTCTCATTTTTGTTGAACTCTGAATTTTTCGGAAACTGCATGTTTAAAATAATGCGAGAAAGTATGTGATGTTGGAGCTCCACTAGTTTTTTGGGGGAGAAGGATATTATTTCAAATACAGCGTGTTTCAGAAAAAGTACGCAAACCCAGAGATCAGGTAGAAGGGGCATACGAAATAATAAAACGTAGCCGACATTAATGTTTGATCGACATTACAATATTTCTGTTCAATAAACGCTGGAGTGTGGCCTTTGGAATGCGGAGCGCGCCGGTCGATAGGGAAATCGTGTGAAAGGGCCTGAGGAGGAGTCTGCGCTGAGGAAGCGCTCCCTCGCCGCGTCACGTGGAGCTTCACGCGAGCCCCGCTCCCCCTCCCTCTCCCGCGCCCGCTCGATAGGCCGCCGCTCCACATTTATGTCCTTTATAAAAGCGGCGGCGGCGGCGGCGGCGGGCGGGGGCGCCCAGCGCGGCAGAGCGCGGGCCCGGGGGACCTCCCACGACAGCTTCTCCTTACGCAGGGCCCTTTCCAAGCAGAGAATGATTCATTCATTGATTAGTGATTCTGGTCGCCTCAACTACCGAGGTCATTAGTCCCCTAGTGCATGTTTGTTTCTCGGGAGGTGACGCTGATCTTCCCCCGCTGGATGGCGAGATTCGGCGCCGATCTACCGTCGACTAGTGGGGTTTCCCTTTAACCAGGACTCTCCCACCAGCGGGGCCCCGCCCCTGTCAGGACAACCTCTAAGCTCCCGACCGGTCTCCCGAAACATGTGGTAGTGTAGTGCATGTTAGAGTAAGTGTGTGTGTGTAAGGGAAGAGGATAGGGCAAGGAATGGGAAGGACAGATCACGCGCGGTCCGTGGCCCGTTTGTTAGGGTACTGCTCCGGCATTCGCCTGCTGTTGATCGGAAAAAATACGGGAAACTACCGATCAGAGCAGCCGGTCGCTAGAATTCTCCTCCGGACAGCGACTGAATTCGACCTAGCTAAAAAGATAGTGTCGAAAATCCTGCCGCCGTCAGGACTCGAACCTAGGACTTCCCGCTGGATTGATTAGTGATTCTAGGCGCGTCAACTACTGAGGTCATTATTCCCGTACGCGTAGTGCGTGTTTTTGCCCAGGAGGTGACGGTGGTCTTCTCCTGCTGTATAGTGAGATCCGGCGCCTACCTACCGTCGGCTTGCAGGGTTTTCTACAACCAGGAATCTCGCCTCTGTTTATGAGCGAGTCAACTGCTATGGTCTTTAGTCCCAAAAATGTTGGAAATGTTTTTTTAAACGCGGGAGGTGGCTGTGAACGTCCCCCTGCTGGGTGGTGAGTTCCAGCGCCATCCACCTGGAATGGCGCAATCCGACAACTAGGATTTAACCTGTCGGATTGCGGGTTTTTCCCAAACTTGGTATCTCACACCAGCGGGGCCCCGCCCATCCGTGACAATCTATAAGCTCGCGACATATGGTAGTGTACTGCATATTAGTGTGTGTGTGTGTGTGTGTGTGTGTGTGTGTGTATGTGTGTGTGTGTAAGGGGGAGGAGAGGTCAAGGAAGAGGAAGGAAAGATCGCACGCCGTCAGTGGCCCGACCTATATAGCTTACGAGCTAGTGTCGAAAATCCTGCCACCGTCGGGGGTCAAATCCTGGGACCTCCCGGTCAGAGGCACTGCAATGACATCAGTTAACCTTCTGAGCCACCTTTGGCGGTAGTACATTTGTAGTAGTTACTGTGCAGTTATTGTTACTAGACTGTTGCAGTAGCAGACAGTTGCACTACACAAAAGTTGGCATGGCACAGTTCTCCAAGTCATTGTGGCACTCAAGTTGACCTTTAGAACGACAATTTACACTGCGTAAGGATACCTCGAATATTTGCTGCTTACAGTGTGAACTTTAAAACTATATTTGACGTGAGTGCAATTGCCATCACACCTTATTCTCGTAGGATTCGTTGTTGGAGCGAAGTAGAAGCAGATACAAGTACATAATCTTATCCAGCAACACAAGAGATTGATTACACTTAATGGGAAGTCAACCGAAGCTTGGAGGCAGGATAGGAAAGTTTAACAGAAACCCATAGAAATCAGCACGAAACGGTGGCACAAAAATGATTTTTTATTGACACAATCGAAATTAAATTACCCAGTAAGATACTATTGCCTGCTCTTGAACTATAAGAATGAATTTGAAATATTCCTTGGTGACAGAGAAATAACCATTTGCGATCTTTATGGCCTTTTTGGCAAGGCAGATAAATTTTTGCCAGTGGGTAACCTCTGTGTTGTTTGATTTCATTTTCGAGATACTTCTTTTCTCTTGTAAGAGTTTCTAGTCATCCATCTTCATAATGTATTTTTTACCCTTTTCCTTGTTATTTTTTTTTTTTCTTTTCAAACACACTTCCAGTGCCTCTCATTTGTAAACCCTCGGTATCGTTGCTGAAAAAATCATACTTGAGTTAGCTACACCGTATAAAAGCAAGATACAGAGACTACGACTTCGGGCTGTTATTGAACTGAAGAATGGGCAAACATTTTGATAATGAAAATTTTCGCAAAAACCTGTCAATTTGAAATTACTTTCCAAATGGTAGTAATATTATGAGATAAAGAGTGTGAATAATTTATTCCTTTCCTCCCTCTACCATAGTACAGGAAGGAAAATTATTGAAATTATCTCAACAATACGATATCGAAATGAGAATCGTAAAATTCCTATTTAAAAATATTTTTAACTGTAACTTTACTCACACTCATACATACATTCACGCGAGCGCGTCAGGATTAAAGTTAATTAGTGTTCTTCAGAAGATGGTTACGATTGGTGAATTTCCTAGGGGATAATGCAAATTTGTACCCGAAATTCGGCATGTCTATCTGTGTGTGTTGAAGGTATATGTCACGCATAACTTCCAGATCAGACAGTTTTGATCTGGAATTTGGGAAAGACGTAAGAAATAGTATCTAGCTTTGCCGTTTCGGATGTCTTTCAATAATTAATTTAACTTTTCTAGGATTGTGAAGTCCCTGTGATGTATTCAAAGTTTTCTAAAAAATAACTGCCTTTTTTTCTGTAAATTCGTCCTCGAATAGAAGAAAGTGCATTTTTGACGTACTACCCAAAATATTCCATAATTTCATTTTAAAACTGAGAAAAGTATACTTACGTCCTAACGTCCTCTGTCACCTTCAAAGTGGTCGCCTTGGGCAAGTATGCAACTTTTCTAGCGTTGTTCCAAATTTTGGTAGCACTCCTGAAGTCCTCAGATTAAAGGGAGTTCAGAACCCGTTGTTATTTCACTTGGATATTTCCAATGGTGTGAAAAGTCGCCCTTTCAAGGCGATTTTCGTCTTCGGTAACAGGCAGAAGTCGTACAGGGCTGTCTGGCGAGTAGGGAGGGTGCGGGACCGTTACTACTAGGTTGCTTTTTGGCCAGGAATTCTCCAGAATGAGGGAAGTGTGCGCGGGTGCGTTGTCATGGTGCATCAACAAGTCTTTCTTTTTCCACAACTGTGGCCGTTTGCACACAACGTTTTCCCTCGATCATCACAAAACTTTGCAGTAAAAAACTCCCCGTTGACATCCTGAGAAGGTGGAACAAACTCCTTATGCACAATTCCCGGAATGTTCAAACAAATACCGGGAGAGATGGCTCAGGCATCAACTGATGTCACTGCAGTGCCTCTGACCTAGAGGTTCTAGGTTCGAGTCCCGCCGGTGGCAGGATTTTCAACAGTAGCTTGTCAGATATTTACTACACTACCACATATGCCGGGAGATCAGTCGGGAGCTTAGAGCATGTCCTGGCGGGGGCGGTACCCCGCAATTTGGAGATACCTAGTTGGGGAAAACGACGGTAGGTCGGCGTCGGATCTCGCCATATGGCGGGGGAAGACCACCGTCACCTTCCGAGCAAAAACACGCACTACACGTACGGGGTTAATGAGCATAGTAGTAGACGCGCCCGGAATCACTAACAATCAATCAATCGAAACACGTGATCAGCACTGACTTGATGTTGCTAAGAATTTGTCGAGCAGATTCTCCGCCTTCCATGAAGAGTTTGAACCACTGAAATGTCCAAGCATGACTCAGTGCACTCGCACTAAATGCCTCTGTCAGCATGCAGTAAATTTCAGCAGCAGTTTTCTTCAACTTGAAAGAGAATTTGATACAAGTTCGTTGCTCCTTCAAGTTATCCCTTTGGCAATTCACACAATCACTGAAACATGTCCTGACACGCACCACTGTAATTTACAACTGCATGTGCCAAAAATAACGCAACTTTGTATCGTAGTAACTAAGACGTGCACCTAGAGAAATCTCGTAGCCCAATTCCGTATCGCTACTAGTTTGACTGAAACAATTAAGTTCTCGGATATTTTGGGTAACATCTGTATAGCATAGTTCCAATGTTCATACAATACTCTGGAAATTTGAAAAGTTCAAATTTCTTTGCGAACATGTCGTACGTTTCCAAAAAGCAGAGATTTTTTCTCAATACAGATTATCTCCCAATAGAAGGTCTTCAAATGATTTCATGCACTTCTTTAAAGTAATTGTTGAATAATAACACTAATAATAGGAAAAATTTTGAATTGTCGCGACTTCCCACTAACCTTATGTTACGATTTCAATTATTTTTAGACTGTAGTGAAGGCTAATATTACTTACAAAAGAGTTGCTGATGGCGCTCTGAAACATTCATTAGGAACCCAGTCTCTAAACTAATCATTAACAGGCATATTTGCAAGAATTCGAAAACTGAAATTATCACACAGCTGGTATGGTCGAGAAGGCGCAATTAAGAGCGAGGCGACAAGTGATTTTAGCAATGGAGCAGCGGCGGGAGCGCAGTTTCTCGCGTGTGCGCTGCCAGGCGCTAAGTGGTCGTGACTCGGCCGAGCCGACCAGCCCGCCGACCTGGGAGCGCGGCCCCGCGTTTAGACGCGCTCGCAGCCTTCAGCGCTCGGGTGCGATCGTGCCGGTCTTGTCCATCGCGTTCTTTCGTCTACTCCTGGCACGTCATACTCCATGCACGTCATTGCTTGCTTGGAGAGACCGGGTTTCCTACGGGCACGGGCAACTTCCCCTGACTCCCAACTCATTTCCACTTGTAATCCTCAGAGCTACCAGAGACTCTCCACATCAGACAAAAGTCATACCGTGCCCGCACGAGCTACTTGCCTGCCTGCGGAGCCCGGCGCTTCTACGGGCACGGGCAACTTCCCCTGACTCGCAACTCATTTCCACTTGTAATCCTCAGAGCTACCAGAGACTCTTCACATCAGACACGTCATACCGTGCCCGCACGAGCTACTTGCCTGCCTGGGGAGCCCGGCGCTCCTACGGGCACGGGCAACTTCCCCTGATTCCCTACTCATTTCCACTTGTAATCCTCAGGGCTACCAGAGACTTTCGAAATCAGACACGTCATACCGTGCCGCACGAGCTACTTGCCTGCCTGGGGAGCCCGGCGCTTCTACGGGCACGGGCAACTTCCCCTGACTCGCAACTCATTTCCACTTGTAATCCTCAGAGCTACCAGAGACTCTTCACATCAGACACGTCATACCGTGCCCGCACGAGCTACTTGCCTGCCTGGGGAGCCCGGCGCTCCTACGGGCACGGGCAACTTCCCCTGACTCCCAACTCATTTCCACTTGTAACACTCAGGGCTACCAGATACTTTCGAAATCAGACACGTCATACCGTGCCCGCACGAGCTACTTGCCCGCCTGGAAAGCCCGGCGCTTCTACGGGCACGGGTAACTTCCCCTGACTCCCAACTCATTTCCACTTGTAATCCTCAGAGCTACAAGAGACTCTCCACATCAGACAAGTCATACCGTGCCCGCACGAGCTACTTGCCTGCCTGGAGAGCCCGGCGCTCCTACGGGCACGGGTAACTTCCCCTGACTCCCACCTCATTTCCACTTGTAATCCTCAGAGCTTCCAGAGACTCTCAAGATCAGACAAGTCACACCGTGCCCGCTCGAGCTATTTGCCCGCCTGGGCAGCCCGGCGCTCCTACGGACACGGGCAACTTCCCCTGACTCGCAACTCATTTCCACTTGTAATCCTACGAGCTACCAGAGACTCTTTACATCAGACACGTCATACCGTGCCCGCACGAGCTACTTGCTCGCCTGGGGAACCCGGCGCTCCTACGGGCACGGGCAACTTCCCCTGACTCGCAACTCATTTCCACTTGTAATCCTCAGAGCTAATAGAGACTCTTCACATCAGACACGTCATACCGTGCCCGCGCAAGCTACTTGCTCGCCTGGGGAACCCGGCGCACCTACGGGCACGGGTGACTTCTCCTGAATCCCCTCACATTTCCCCTCAAAACCCAGTACATGCGCAAGCTGGAGCGGCGCAGGGCGGTGAATAGGGGCTTCATACGAAAATGTTTGCCAGATTTTTTGTTATCAATTAGCCGAGCATTGTATTATGTATATATTTTTCACTACTTATTACCATTTCATGTTTATTTTCTTACTAACTTCTCTTCTGATATAAACATCTTTGCTAGTTGACAGGAATATGTTTGAATGGCGAATTCTTTCCTTGTTTTCGTTTTATGTTGTGTTATCAAAGCATTCAGTTATTTATTGTATTTAGCAATAATGTGATATAAATTAACAAGTGTCTATAAGATAGCAATTCTCGCTCACGGATGGAGAACGCTTTTAAGAGAGAGGAATATTTGTATGTTAAACCTTCTATCCTGAAAGTAGAAAGTTGATGCTTTTATATCACTGTTAAGTAAACAGGATTAAAAAATTAAGAGTATTTTCATTCATTCTTTTTTTAATTTTTCTCTCAATTGAGAATTTTAAATCGAACTGACGTATTATTTCATTACAATGGATCATTTGTTTGCCTTAAAGAGGGAATGGGAAATAATATAGCTAAATTTGTGACCATAACTGTCAAGTATCTTCTCTCCAAGACTGCAATGGGCCAGGTGTCCACTGGCGTTCCGCCCCTCCGGAGGAATTTGTACAACCCTTATTTCTAAATCTCACGCCGATTTCTCTGGATATAGTGCCCGCGAGCTCTATTAAGCTTGTTACCTTGCCCGCGGCTTTGACATGCCTGGTTTACTCAGTCGACAGATTATGTTTGAAAATAATCAATCGGTAGAGAAAGGAAACAGCATCATCAGAAATATTTCGTTTTGAGAATCTTGTAAATTAAAACTCGGTTTGTTCGTATAATTCTCTCCGTGAAGATAAAACATACTGCAAATAAGAATGACTATAATTTTTTTCTTCCGGGGGACGGGATCCAACTTCAGGGATTCCGATTTTGATATTCTCTCACGGGGACACATGTTAACCTTCACATCAGACACAGACACACTTGCGGTCTACTCGGTCTGTGGTCAGCAGACGCTCAAGGCCTTCTGCAACAACGCACACACATGAAAGACAAGAGACAAACAACCCTGTCCATGGTGCGACTCGAACCCGCGACCCTTCCGACTGAGACGCTGAGCCGGAATACGCTCTAGCCACTTCGGCCATCCTCGTCGTCAGAATGACTACAATTAATTAATTGTCCTAAAACACAGTGGCTTTGTGCAAGTAACGTGACATAATCATTTATTTCATCAATTACAACTTTTAAAGTATAGTGACCGGATTATTTTTTTATTGAGAAAACACACACAGTGTATAGAGATATTGGAAATATCGAACTCAAACTTTGTTTTTTCGAGTACATCATGAAACTGTAGGGCATATCTATGTAATAATTTCATCTGCGTGTCAATATTTGGATTCTACAAATCGTTTCAAATATTGTTGTTGAACTGTACTAAACATCGCACGCTATCTCCAAGCTTGAAAGAATAAATGATATACACCTTCGATCATATTAAGGAATACACCTTTTTCTTCTTATCCGTTATCAATAAATAAAAACATGTTTCACACGGGATTCGAAGCCACAATCTAGTAAATAGCGGTTGCTAAAATCTGTGAAGTTTGGAAATTCGCCGTTTTTTTGTAGCATTACATAACTTTATCTCTACTTCTTAGTGAAAAAGTCAAAAATGTTCTATGGTCAGCACTTCGTGCTGCTTCGAACTAGGCAATTTTCGCCTACTGATGGCTCTGAACGCGGTAGGCAATATTTCTATAGCTTATTGCTCTGTTTTCATTTCATGTCACAGCGTCGTGGGCCACACAAAATTGCCTCGAGGTTGCATGTGGCCCTCGGGCCACAGTTGAGTATCCTTTGCTTTAAGAATAGAGAGCACATATGAGAAATATTTAAAACATCCGAGAAGGGAGTTGGGTGCAAGAATTGAGCAAAGTCATCAAACTGCATCGCAATTTATAAATAGGGACATCTGTGAATAAGAAAAGGTTCCTAATTTAAACCAATTAAATTGCATTGATAAATTTAACTTCATTATTAAATTATCAAGGAGTACTTTTCCATGCAAATTTTTCAGTGACATTTATTTTTTCTTTCTTCATTCAGAAATACCTTAAAAGCCTCAAATCGACGAAATATTTTCTCATTATTTACAGTTTTTCTTGCTCTTTAGAAAAAAAATAATGGAACGAGATTAAAATTGAAGTTGAGAATGTTTTCCCTCTTAACAAGAATAGTTCATTTCCACTATTTGAGCGCTATTATTCGTAACGTTTCAAAGGACAAAATACAATATTTAAGCATTTACAATTTTTAACGGAAGATAATCATCTCTGTAAGTGTGCTTTATGAACTAGAATCGTTATAGAACGTAAATAGACACGTGCCCCGTGCTCAGAGAGAAGCGGGCCCTATGTAGTTGGCCTTCTGGATTCTCCCTTCTGAAACTGGGGAGAACTATTTAGTCCATGAATAATTGAAGAGAGTCTCTGGGCCGAGAAAATCGAACCACCATGAATAATGCAGAATGTCAATGCGTCAGGATTGCGAGAATCCAACATTCACATTTTCACCAGCATGGAACCATCATACGCGGTATCCTTTTCTTCACAGTGAAAATAATAATGAGGAGCGAAGGGGTGTATTGTGAATGCATTCACATCAGAGATGCATTGCCGCTGTGTCAACTTTGTTGTGGTTTCGATGACAAGTCCAATGTAGTAGTTCTCTAGATATGAAGTGGGACTGAAACTTCTCTGATAGTAAAATTCAGCTGAGGACAAAACACGAGTTTATAAGTACATTTCCTTCGATAGTAACTAGTAAATAAGTACTAGTAACTAGTAAACAGTAAATAAGTACATTACCTTCGATCAAATACCATTCCGATAACTGAATGAGCATTTGAAAAATGTTGAGATAATTGAATGCAATTTCTGTTAAGGTGGATGAACATTCTTTAAAAAGACCCATTTACAGAATTGATCATAATGGATGGAGGAAGAAATTATATAAGAGGCGTTTGTATAACAATATGTAATTGTAGCACTATTAGAAGACACAGCGCACGAAGGCACGAACATGTGATGAGGTAAAATAATTTTAAAAAATCGTACAGAGTAATGCATTACAAATATTTGGGATAGGTAGGCATACATGTGTGCGTCTAAAATAAACAGAGACAGTAAAGGTTAAATGGTTCTGATTATGATTATTATTACGCTTATGGGTCACAATTTTACATGCAAATTTCAAGTAATAAAAAAAAACTAACTAAAATAATGCATTACTTTTACTTCACGAGTGATCTGCCTATAGAGCGATTTTCCTAAGGATGAGCCACAGCGACAGCTAGTGCTGGCAACATATCTGAAGGTTCGGTGGTCGTTGTGCCCTTGAGCCCATTAGACTCCCTCCCCCATTCGTTTGTTTGCAGTTGGCTAACTTGTAAATGGCTTCGACACTTCCTTTTGTGGTGTCTTTGTCCGACAAAAATATAGTGCGCTGCGAGAAATAATTGATATTAGGAAGTGCAGTGTAATGTGCTCTTCTGTAAAAAAATTCTTCATTTTTTATATTGAATTTACTTTTTGTATGATAAAGATTATGTTTATTTTAAAACCGAAACTTGAATGCGACATGCGTACCGGTGCACGTGTTTCCGGCCTAAAATCATTTTTCTTTCTATTTACATTCGTGGTAGTTTTCTTTTACTGATAGTGAGAACATATTAAGAGATTTTCCACCCCTGCTAAAACTACATTATTGAAGATAATTTTTTTGTACATATAATCTGTTTTTCAACATAAGATTTTTATATTTTTAATTAATGCTATTTAATAGGGGTTCTCATAAATTATGTGTATTACATCCCTTGTTCGAAGTGACAATGTTGTAGCGATATATGTGTAGCCTCTACGAAACGAATTTTCCGAAATCTCTTATCATTATTTTATGTCCCCTTGCTCTAAGCCCTTAAGAAACTGAAAGATTGAGACTTCTCAATATTTATTTCGAGTTTTCTTCTACGAGTACTACAGTGATTATCTAAAACCACATTCAAATCAGCGTTTGCAGAAGAAACTAACCTAATTTTTAATAATAAATAATAGAAGCACTTCATACTGTTTAATTCGGTAATCATATTACACAAAGGCAAGTCAACTTCCAGAAAATTCGCTAAAGAGAAATTCAGAATCGAGACGTGCAAGTCGGAGGCTGCAGTCTGGTTTACAAAGAAACCATACAATTCTAGACTCCCCAGAGTTGTCATGATTCTGTACTAAATTATTGTCAAGCAGAGCAAAGCAACTGTGTTCGTAGAGCTGAGAACCAGAAGCCAGCCTCCCATTGAATCACCACTTGCCACTTCATTGGTACATTTCCATTAGCACCACACTAAAAACGGAGAAAGAGTGACGCCAAATGGAACAGAAAATATTCCACCGCGTCTAAGGTTTTCGTTCTTTGGTTGTCACGGTCATGAGGAAATTCACTCGCACCTAGGATGCGCACCTCTTCGGATTTGACACGGAGCCTCTCGGTTTCAGAAGTAATCTCCGGGCTCCGGGTTAATGTGGAAATTCTCATGGTTATACGAGCAATTAATAAATTGTATACTGTTAAGCGATGTTTTCGAATTTGTTAGCCATCCATCGCAAATTGAGTTATTAAAAACGTTATAATAAATAAAAAATACACATGTAAGTAGATTTTAAAATTAAGCTAATCACCTACAAAATATTTTTTTCGTTCGCGTTTTCAGTGTGTTTTCGGAGAACGATCATTGTCGTAGATTTGGTATCACCGAATCTTTGATCCTGCGAACATCCGAGTATTGCCACTAAATCGACCATTGAGTTAATTTTTCAGCTGACTACTGTGTTTCTGATGGTTTGAAATCTATCATCCCTATTGAACACTACAAATGGAAGAAATGTTTCACAGCAAAATTGCAATTTTTTTTACTTTTGCATAATAAATTAAAAATAAAAAAGGCCAGTAGCATGACGGATTGCCATTGATTTTCAAAATCTGGATGACCACAACGGAACTTCAAAGAGAGGAAAATCCTTTGTGTGGTACAAATAACTGACAAATAAGACTGAGATCATTGTTAAGTTGGATTCTGGTGGCGAACATAGAAGTATAAAAACAGTGGGTAGGGGTAAGAGTTAATGTGGTGTGAATCTAAAAAATTCCAAAGAATTCAGCAAATGGGACTAATGAACACGTTTCCAGTGTTCGATCAGATCACAACACAACGAACATAAAATGCCACAATCCCAGTTTGTAACATCTTAAAGATTATTACGGTATTGATATCTCTCTCCTCGGGTACCAGCCGGCCCACGGCATTTCTGTCTATCACCTTGCAAATCGGAATGAGTATTTCCTTCACAAGATATCGGCTACCACCACGGAATTAAAAATTCATATGTCTGTTTTCGTAGGTCTTTCAATTCTGCCAGATCAATCAGAATTATTCATTTTGGGGAATATTTTGTGTACGGCTTAGCTGCGAGTGTTGTTCACAGACGGACATACGGGCAGACGTAAAAACAGATGAACTGATTGACAGACGTAAAAAACTACTTGTCTGGTATTAGAGGGCCCCAGAACATGAATTTCCATCAAAATTTCACCATCGATTTTTTGCTGCATTGAATAACTTTCTTTTTATTACAATGTAATAGTAATCATATAATATATCATATTTATACACTTGATAAAATAAATAGCCCTAAGGCGGTTTGTAAGCAGCGTGCGATCCCGGGTTCAATTCCCGGTGGGGGACAAAATAGAGTTGTACCTTCCCTTAAAAACGTCCCAATTTCTGAATTTGTGTGACTAAGAAAACCCCAGGCAACCGAAGTTTGCCAGTTACGATGAAGAGAATTCGTCATGTTCGCCACATGTCTCTTATCCCTCTTACCCTTAAGGCGGGAATTAAACTAGGCCCAGGCATGGGGGACCCCGTTAGCTAGCCAGTAAGACAGACAATCGACTCAAAATGCCAAATACATTCAAACATACATAGAATAAATACCGTACTTGCCTGTGTGTAAGACGCACTTTTTTCCCTTCAGAAACTCATAAAAAAACAGGATGCGTCTTATACAACGAATGGGAATTTTTGTAACTGTTTGAATGTTTAGTATGTAGTTTTAGAAAAATCAAATTTTTCTACACTCAAAAAACAGTCCAACAAAATTGATTATTACCGAAGCTAAAAGTATTACAAGAAGAAAGAATGCTGAAAATGTAGTTGGGTAAACGTCATGATGTAGAGGATTTATGAAAAGGCACGGTCTTTCCATGCGTACTAGAAAAATATCGTCAAGACTTCCGGCGGAATATGAAGAAAATATTGCGTTTCCAAGATCACAATTCCCATTTCTTTCATAAATATAAAAATCAAGTATAAAATTTAACATTCAAGAATGAAATCCTTCTTGAAAATTGGGGTGCGTCTTTTACACCGACACATACGTAATACATATCGTCATCTAATGTACGTAGTACATTTAAATCAGGTTTCTTCACTCGCGTTTTGAAAATCCTTCGCTTGCCCGGGTGACTAGGAAGCTCCGCGTGACATGAGAGGCCCGCACGTGGCTCACGAAGGCGTTGGGCCCCGTGGGCGGGGGCGGGGGCGGGGTGGGGGCGGGGGGCGGGGGCGGGGGCGGGGCGGGTCGGTGGCGGGTCGGTGGCGGGGGCGGGGCGGGGGCGGGGCGGGGCGGGGCGGGGGCGGGGCAGGGAGGGGTGGGGGAGGGTGCGTGGGGCAGGGGGATGCGGCGTCGCGCGCGCGCTCTGGAAAGTGGGCCTCGCCCTCGTGCGGCACGTGGACGCGCAGTCACGGTGCACGCGCCTCGAAAGCGCCGCATCGGCATGTGCCTCGCGCCCCGCCCCCGCTGGCCCCCACGCAACAGGCACCCCCCCCCCCGCCTTCGAGGAGGAACGGGACCATGCAGAAGCGAAGGAAAATGAAGAGTTGGGAATTGACCGAAAAAATTGTGTAACACATGTTTTTACTTTTCAAGGGTATTTTGTTATTGCATTAGATTTTTTGGAAAAGGCTTGCTAGGAGGCGAAGCTCTTTAACTGAATTTGGTAGGGACGGAGAGGAAATGTATGGGAGCGGAAATGAATCCTCGGCGGCTTCTATGGTGTAATAGATAACGCATCGGACTGTAAACCCACGTTTGCGGGTTCAAACTGGATCGAAGCTATGGATTGTTAAGAACAAAACTTCTTTCTTACGTATTTTTCATGACATATTCTCCGTCCTTTTTACCGGGAGTGGTAGCTCAGTGCATCAACTGATGTCACTGCAGCGCCTCTGACCGGGAGGTCCTAGGTGCGAATCCTGACGGCGGCAGGATTTTCGACACTCCCTTTTTAGCTAGGTCAAATGGGAGAGAGAGGTCTGGAGGAGAAGTCTAGCATCCAGCTGCTCTGGTCGGTAGTTTTCTCTGGTTTCTCCAATGAACACCAGTCGAAAGCCGGAGCAGTACCCTACCAAACGGGCCACGGACCGCGCGCGATCTGTCCTTCCTCTTCCTTCTCCTATCCTCTTCCCTTTCACACACACACACACACACACACACACACTAACATGCACAACACTACCACAAATTCCAGAAGACCGGTCCGGTGCTTAGAGCTTGTCCCGGCTGGGGCGGTGCCCCGGTGGTGGGAGAGTCTTCGTTTGGGGGAAACCCCGCTTGCCGACGGCAGGTCGGCGCCGGATCTCGCCATCCAGCAGGGGAAGATCACCACCATCTCCCGAGGAAAAAACACGCACTAAACTAACGGGACTAATGGCCTAAGCTGTTGACGCACCCGGAATTACTTATCAACATCCGTCCTTTTTATAATCTATATACTTCTATTCTTCTCCTTACGTCTATATATGAAGTAAAATCGGCTGTCCCATGTTATAGATTCAATGAATGTTTTATATATATATGAACAAAATTTATTCACTTTTTCGTTACCAGGGTCCCGCAATAAATGTTTTTGTGCCGCAAATTCGTCGCTTTCCGGTGCACCATTATCATTCAAATTAGGATTTCATTCAAAAATATCTCTATAAAAATGATAACAAATCACTAGTTTACATAAATTGAAAAAATCTGAATTTATAAATACTGTTGCATTTCCATTGATTTGTTGCTTGCTTGCTTGTGGTATACCGGCAATGAGAACTCGGCTATCCTCAGGGGTGGAGTCGATCATTTTGGGGGGTCATCATAGATTTTATTTAAATAATAAACATATTGGTTATTACTTAGTATATTATATTTTTAGTGTATATATGATAACATACAATATTATTTTTTAAATAATTACATAATTATTATTCTTCATTTCATGGATTAGGTACGGAGTAGCGCATTCCTTTGCGTCATCGGTGCCGCCATTTTATAGCCAGTTGAAGAAAGCGGTATTGTGGGTAAGTTAGAAATCAGCAATCTACCAAAAAGCAATGATAACATACCCGACATTCCTCACAATGCGTCCGATTGCTCTCGCTTCTCCTTAACTTGTGAACGCTGCCTGGCCGGGGATAATAATAATGATTAATATAATATTATTAATAATAATAACAATAATAATAATAATAATAATAATAATAATAATAATAATAATAATAATAATAATAATAATTCATTTATGTGGCGAGACTCGGGCCATCAGGCCCGCTCTTCCGCCTAACCACGAGATCTTGGAAGAGAGGATGTTAAATGGCGGCGGCCGTTCGGGTTGCGCTACTCTGTTTCCAGGGCCTTTCCTCTGCATCTGCCCCCGCTGCCAGCGCTGGAACGGGGGCGCGCCTTGCGCCGGTCGCTGCTGTGCGTGCGGCACGTGCCTAACGGTGCGGGTTCGCGACGCGGCGCCTGACGGCGGGTGGCGGGGGCGGTGGGGGCAGCGGGTGACGGCCGGCGGGGGCAAAGGCAGTGGGGGCGGGGGCGGCGGGGGCGGGGGCGGCGGGGGCGGCAGGGGCGGCGGGGGCGGCGGGGCGGCGGGGGCGGCGGGGGCGGCGGGGGCGGCGGGGCGGCGGGGGCGGCGGGGGCGGCGGGGGCGGCGGGGGCGGCGGGGGCGGCAGGGGTGGCGGGCGGCGGGGGCGGCGGGCGGCGGGGGCGGCGGGGGCGGCGGGGGCGGCGGGCGGGCGGGCGGCGGGGCGCAGCGCGCGTAACAGCGCAAGAATGCGGCGGGGCGGCCCCGCCCCTCCGCGCGTGCAGTGCCAGGTGTTGACGGGGCTGCGCGCGCGACACACGTCCGGACCTCGCCCTCGCTGCGCCCGAACCCCGCCGCCGGCTGCCAGCTGTGCGTCACGGGGGGAAGCCGTTTCTAGGACGCGTACGCGGAAATTGGAGATAATGGAACGGGTACGAATTACGCCCCCCCCCCAACAATGGAAACACGAAACAGTCATTCCCGTTCCGAAACCCGTGGTGCAAATACATGAGTGAGTTCCTCCGGCCACCGATTTTTGCACCTTCTGCACACCACCGGTTTGCGTCACCAACCACGTGAGCACACCACGGGTAATTCGGTTGAAAAGCCAGTCCAGACGCTGGCCGCCATGTTGCATGGAGAGCGAGTAGTGTTGAGAAACATTTTGAAAGTGGTACAAAATGGCAATTTTCAAGTGTAACCAATCGAAAATAACACGATGAAGGTGTACAAAATGAATTAAAAAAAATGCTTTCTAAATCTGTTTCATGTTTTCTAAAGAGGTGATAAGTTTATTATCTAACTGCATTTAAAATTCCAGCTAATATTGTGACGCAAATTGGTGTATGAAGCTGATTGGCTGAAGTCGGATACAATTCGCAAGAGACCCCCCTGCCGAAACCTAACAAAATTGCAACATCACCAAATATTTATCGTCCTATAAGTCCACATTAGCCAAAATATTTGAAAAAATAATTTTGAAACTTCTAACAGAATTCTTACGAGCCACGAAAGCCATACCCCTCGACCAATTCGGCTTCATAGACAATATATCTACTCAGCACCAGCTACTAAGATTCACAGAACACCTGTACTCTTCATTCCAGAAAAAAAAACATACAATAGGCATTTGTATCGACCTAACCCAGGATTTCGAGACAGATCGTGATATCAGACGCTCTTATACAAAATAAAAATTGCCCTCTTTATATCACCTCGATCATCCACAATCTGCTATCCAACAGGACCTTTTCAGTTAAAGTCAATAACCACCACTCAAATCCCAGGTAAATCAATCTAGGCCTTCCCCAAGGTTTACCATTATTCCCCTACTCTTCAGTATCTACGTGGCAGACTTACTTAAAGTAAATTCAATTAAAATCATCAAATTTGCGGACGACACGACTCTGTTTTCCCCAGGACCTGATATATACCAAATACGTAATACAATGCAACTATATCTTAATCTAATCGACAGCTGGGTTGCTATATTAGAAGTTCAACATAACCCATCAAAAACCGTTGCCAAAAAATTCACTCTCACACCTTACACTACTCGATACTCCTTTGATATTAAACAACTGAATCTGGCATCCACAATGCAGAAAAATTAAATATCTTGGACTCAACATAGACACAAAACTTTACTGACAAATCATATATAAATCAAAATCAATCATGAAAAACTAAAACTACTACAACTAAAACATATTATCAATAGAAATTCCTCAGTACCATATAGCACAGTCATAATAATATCCAAAACTTTCTTACGACCTCTTCTTTTATACGCATGCAATATCTGCATTAATGCCACAAAAAATGACATTAACAAAATACAAATTTTCCAAAATCAGTACCTAAGGATAATCGCCAACGCCTCTTGGTTTGTTACAAATGACCAATTCCATAAAGAACATACATCGAACCCGTAGCCACCCATATCAATTGCCTCGCCTCCAACTTCTATTTCTCGATACTTCAAATCCTCACCCTAAATGCACTCAACCTCGGTCAAAACTCTACACAACTCGAAATCACAACAAATTTCATTTACAGGTATTTCTGAAAAAAAATGTTGAATTGACAATTAGCAGAGATGCCTAATTAGCTTCGTCACCCATGTATTAGATTAAGCATGTAAGTTACTAGTAATAAATCAAAATTTATGTATAGTATAACGTTTTACTAATCAACAAGAAAATAAATTAATTACGTTTTGTCAAGAATGCTTCAGTAATTTTTCTCAATTTTATTCCTAGGCATGCATTTTTACAGAAACAATGGAAAGAATCATTTTAAACGCTGACGTGAACATTCATATTTAAACATAAGACTTTTATCTGAATATTTTTTTTAAAAACAAAATGACCCATTATTTTATCGTATTCAATGTCGTATACTATCTCATTATCATGCAGTATTATTTTTTGTTGTTGTTAGGAAGGTACCTAAGAAGGGACAGAGTAACTTATATTCCTCCAAGCGGACATGACGTACACCGCGAACGATGCCCTTGGCTCCTGTGGGTTGACGATCGAGATATCTTCACCCACGAGTTGAAGTTACGCCCAAGTGGATGAACCGGGAGGTCCTAGGTTCGAGTCCTGAGGGCGGCAGGATTTTCGATACTAGCTTTTCAGCTAGGTCGAATTCAGCTGCTGTCTGGAGGAGAATTCCAGCGGCCGTCTGCTCTAATCGGTAGTTTTCCGTGGTTACTCCGATCAACACCAGGCGAATGCCGGAGCAGTACCCTACCAAACGGGCCACGGACCGCGTGCGATCTTTCCTTCCTCTTCCTTGTCCTATCCTTTCCCCTTACACACACGCTTACACTAACATGCACTACACGACCACATATTCCGGGAGACCGGTCGGGAGCTTAGAGCTTGTCTCGGCTGGGGCGGTGCCCCGTTGGTGGGAGAGTCCTGGTTAGGGGGAAACGCCACTAGCCGACGGTAGGTCGGCGCCGGATCTCGCCATCCAGCGGGGGAAGATCACCGCCATCTCCCGAGAAAAAAACATGCACTACACTAACGGGATTAATGACCGTAGCAGTTGACGCGCCCGAAAACACGAAAAAACCAAAACCAAAACCAACCCAAGTGGATGAGCTGCAAAAGAGCGTTGCGATTTACTAACGCCCGTAACCCGTAATTATATCAGAGACCACTATATTCGATGATGTCAAAATTAAATAGAATTTCGCCACAATTATTGATTTTATTAATACAGAGATTCACCAACATTCATTAATAATTCATCAATTCACGAACTGTGCAGACATCAATGACATGTGACTAAAAGTTACGAGGAGTTGGAAACGAGTTATGTTGAAAACATTTAACATGCCTCTAGCAGGTATCATCAGTTGACGATTTAATCCAATCGGGAGCTTTTATGTCGCTACAGTGACGTCATTATGGTGACGTTCAAGCTCCCGACTGGGTGAAACCGTCATCAGCAGATATGTGCCAGAGGCACAGTTAGAAAAATCGCACTATATATTCTTACTTTCATAATATTACTTTTTCACAAATAATCTATAGGGAAATAAGAAAATTGTTACATCTCCAGTTCAGAATCACATTTCGTCTGTTTTAAGGTTACATGGGACTAAGGACATTGCCATAACTCTTTGTAGTCGACCCATCAGTTACTCCTGGATGAAATGATGAACTGATGAGATGTACACACGATAGTAGCTGCTCATATACGCTCTGAGTGGAAAACATTGATTCAGTACAGTCACGAAACACGTAGATGGTTCAGGTCGTATTAAGGTTGCTTTACGAAAAGGAGCCTTCTTTACGAAAAGGAGCCTTGAATGTGTAGATGCACTGCTTTTCATCTTTCTCTTAGTACTTCCGAGAATCACAATGGACTCTTGTTGGGTTATTGATTGATTGATTCATGTTTCCGGGCGCGTCAACTGCTCTGGTCATTAGTCCCGTTAGTGTAGTGCATGTTTTTTTTCTCGGGAGATGGCGGTGATCTTCCCCCGCTGGATGGCGAGATCCGGCGCCGACCTACCGTCGGCTAGTGGGGTTTACGCCTAACCAGGACTCTCCCACCAGCGGGGCACCGCCCCAGTCGGGACAAGCTCTAAGCTCCCGACCGGTCTCTCAGAATATGTGGTAGTGCAGTGCATGTTAGTGTGTGTGTGTGTGTGTGTGTAAGGGGAGAGGATAGGACAAGGAATGGGAAGGACAGATCGCGCGCGGTCCGTGGCCTATTTGATAGGGTACTGCTCCGGCATTCGCCTGGTGTTGATCGGAGAAACCACGGAAAACTACCGATCAGAGCAGCCGGCCGCTAGAATTCTCCTCCATACAGCGACTGAATTCGACCTAGCTGAAAAGCTAGTGTCGAAAATCCTGCCGCCGTCAGGACTCGAACCTAGGACCTCCCGGTCAGAGGCGCTGCAGTGACATCAGTTGATGCACTGAGCTACCGCTTGTTGGGTTACTTACGGCAACCCTTCCTAACACACACATACCTACACGGGGAAATACAGACAATAACTGCTGTAAAGGGAGTTCGAACTTTACAATTTTGCAACTTGGCAAGGTTGATTCTCTCTGCGTTGAAAGAAAGTAGGCGGCTGCTTTATAGTAGCCAAGGCGCACGTGTCTGCGGCCACGTGTGTCTTTATAGTAGCCAAGGCGCGTGTGTCTGTTGATAAGCATATATTGGACCAAACTCGCACAGTGTTGTATACTGAGGAAATAACTGAGAAATCCAACCCTGTCAAAAGAGTGAACGAAACAAGTCTAAGCAAAGAAATAATTTCCCTCAATGGTTAAAAGACTTGTTTAAATGTGACGACGAGAAAAATATTTTCATTTGCTTCTTTCACGTTGGCAAGAGGACACGAGACAAATGACATTTAGTGCTTGGAGGTTTCGCAGTCACTTTCGATCAAACCCACTGTCATTCTATTCTGACCGTTTTCAGACAATGCTCATTTTCCTTGACTGTGCCATCGAATTCAATTTGTATAATGCATCGACAAGAAACTGCATCGACAATATTTTCATTATTCGCTATTCCACAATAAATTATGGATTTTTTCTTCATATTTTTAATTTTTTTTAAAAGTTCATAAGTCATTTATAACAAAAATTATGCACATTATATAGGAACATGTATGTGGCTAAACTGTAGATATTTGAGCAATCTGCATCACATAGTCTTCGAGATAGAAATAATGGCGACAGGATCACAGCACAGGGCACCCGTGGACGCATGGATTGCAACCGCGACCACGTGCCATGCTCGCTGTTGCCTCCAATTACAGTCGACTCCGGTTATAGCGAACTTCTGTGGACTAAGATGTTTGGTTCATTATATCAGAGCTTCATAATCATGAAGGATAAAATCCGATGATGTCAAAATTAAATAGAATTTCGCCCCAATGATTCATTTCATTAATATAGAGATTCTCCAATATTCATTAACAGCCCGAACTGAAAATATCAATATCTTTATTTGTCCCTAGAAAATCAATTATTTTCAATTGTTATCGTTGTACATTTTTTATTAATAATTGCTCTAGATCCTTCTCCACAATCCATGCTCTCTCCATATGTGATTCTGCATTGTCCTCTGCCTCTAAGTATTGACACCTTTCAATACCTGTTGACGAAAAATCTAGTTTTTGAAATGCTAATCTCTCGCTTTTTAAATTTATTATTATTATTATTATTATTATTATTATTATTATTATTATTATTATATTTTTATTGTTCAACTATTAATAGTTATATTATTGGGAAGGGATTCTGAAACTCAAAAAAGCGTGCGCAGATGATTTTCTCCTCCCACGTCACATACAGTTTTTTTTTACTGTTTTTGACTAAATAAATATCTAAATAAATATCTAAACACCGTCCCACTCTCCGAGGGCCCTTCTACTCGCCTAATAACATACGAGATCCAATTAATTTTCAGGATTTATTTCTTACTTTCACTATAGCCGAGGTTCAGATTCACTTGAACCGAATCTTCTTATGCTTATTTGCAATGCAAGTAAAACGGGACCAGTGACTATAACCAGTTCACTATAACCGAAGGTTCACTATATCCGAGTTCACTATAACCGGAGTCGACTGTATTCTCTCACCCTTCAGACAAAGAATAATAATGTCTTGTTTTCGTAACACTCGTACAGGATGATGTACACCAGGGGATTGACGTTTATAATCGACAAGACTTTCTCACTTTTCTTCTGGTTTGGTTTGCATAATCTTCAGTCACTCTCTGAACTTATTTTCGGGAGCACATGTGAGGTGCTTCTCGAATTGCAGCAGAACTCACAAGTTCAGTGCGGGGCTGAGGGGGGGGGGAGTGGGAAGAGGATACGGTGAGCTATCCCCGGCAATGGATCAGGCACTTTCAGGGCCACATAACCCTGAAACCAGTACACTGGACGGGCCTCATTTAGAAACATTTAAGGGAGCATTTTTAGAAAATGAAATTTTGTTCGCGTAAGAAACCCTTTTTGAAGCGTAAAAATTTGGGGGGAAATCAAAAAATGTGATTTAATCGTTAGGACCTCTTCGTAATTTTAGTTTTAGTCACAAAATAACAGGCATCACGCGACAAATAATAACAATTAAATTTAACAAATGTTATACAGAATTTGAAATATAAAATACCTCTACTGACAAACTACCAACTACATGATCTTTTTTAATATGATACTAAGCTTCGAGCAAACATTTAGAGTTTCCATTTGGCACTTACTTATGTGGCAATTTTTTTGTTAAATAAAATTTGGTTAGGAGGATTTCAGTGCATAGGTTAAGGATCACGGATTAACGGAGAAGGCGGGCACGGTAAAGCAGTATTGCCGAGAAGCAATTGGTCCTCTTGGTTAGATGTGAAAATGTGACCTCGCGGAGGTACCACTACATTTACTCGCAGTTTTAGGAGCACCTTTATAATATTTTTGCTCACACTTTTTTGAATAATTTTGGAAGATAACATTTTTGTGTCCAGAGTGTCGTCGTCCCGTAGTCTGAATGTTTTGTGACAATTACGTATCATCATTTTATGTTGAACTGAAAGAGTTTTTGGCAGAAAATAAATCCAGAATAAAACTACTGAATGAAATTGAAAATATTGGGTGGGGTGGGCGTGTACCCCTTGCCCCCCTCACCTCGCCTACAACCATTTACCATTTACCAAACGTTTAAGATTAAATTCCATTGTGAATAAGCCATAAGACGACATAATGCTAAACACGATCCACCATGAAACCTCGTACTTTCAATGCATCGAAATTTGTTCTCAATTTCCAGTTTTGCGGCCAGTGTTAACGCCGGCCCTTGGAGCGCCGTTTCTAGTGAGTGGATCGCCTGCTCCCCGGACGCTCGTGTCACACGCCACGGCGCGCGCCCCCTCCCTGCGCCTGCCTCCCGCTGCTGAATCAGCGCGCGCTCCGGACGCCTCCCGCCCCGCTCCATCCTGCCCCGCCCCCTCCCTCCGCCCCGCTCAACCACGCTCGCCACGCCCGGCACCTCGCCAACGCTCCATTCCATCCCGCCCCCCACATCCCCGCTCTCCCCGCCACCGTCCCTCGCCCACGCTCCGCTCCATCTCCCCTCCCTCCGCTCCGCTCATCCACGCTTACCTCGCCAACGCCCCCCATCACTCCACCCCGCTCTCTCTGCCACCGCCCCTCCCCCACGCTCCATTCCATCCCCCTCCCTCCACCCCGCTCTCCCCGCCACCGCCCCTTCCCCACGCTCCGCTCCATCCCCCTCCCTCCGCCCCGCTCATCCACGGTTACCTCGCCCACGCTCCATTCCATCTCGCCCCCCATTCCTCCACCCCGTTCATCCATGCTTTCCCCACCCCGCACCTCGCGAACGCTCCATTCCATCCCGCCTCCTTCACTCCGCCTCGCTCATCCCCGCACTCCCCGCCACCAACCCTCGCCCACGCTCCGCTCCATCCTCCTCCCTCCGCCCCGCTCATTCACGCCCACACCGCCACGCACCTCGCCAACGCCCCACATCCCTCCACCCCGCTCTCTCCGCCACCGCCCCTCTCCCACGCTCCATTCCACCCCCCTTCACCCCGCTCATCCACGCTCACCCCACCCTGCACCTCACGCACGCTCCATTCCACACCGCCCCCATCCCTCTCACCCCGCTCTCCTCGCCACCCCCCCCCACGCTCCATTCCATCCCCCTCCCTCCACCCCGCCTTCCCCGCCACCGCCCCTTCCCCACGCCCCACTCCATCCCCCTCCCTCCGCCCCCTTCATCCACGCTCACCCCGCCCTGCACCTCGCCCACGCTCCATTCCATCCCACCCCGCCCATACCCACTCCCTCCGTCACGTTCATCCCCGCTCACCCCGTACCGGCCTTCACCCATGCTCCGCTTCATCCCACCCACCATCCCTTCACCTCGCTCACCCTGTCCCGCCCCTAGCCCAGGCTCCGGTTCATCCCCCCCCCCCCCCCCCCCCCCCCCCCCCCCCCCCCCCCCCCTCGCCCACGCTCCGTTTCATTCCTGCCCACCCCACTTCCTCCGCCCTGCCCTCCGGCCCGAGCGGCGCCGCGCCGCGGTCACGGCCGTGCTCTCCATCTGATTCGTAAAGCACGCGCGCGCCTTCGACGCGAAGCTTTGCCACAAACAAAACGAGAATTCCATACGCTCATTACGAGGTGATTCAATAAAGGATTTAAACCGGGAACGGTAGCTCAGTGCATCAACTGATGTCACTGCAGCGCCTCTCACCGGGAGATCCTAGGTTCCCACTCTCCACGATGGCAGGATTTTCGAGACTAGCTTTTCAGCTACGTCGAATTCAGTCGCTGTCTGGAGGAGAATTCTAGCGGCCGGCTGCTCTGATCGGTAGTTTTCCGTGGTTTCATCAATCAACACCAGGGCCATGGACCGTGCGCGATCTTTCCTTCCTCTTCCTTGTCCTATTCTCTCACCTTACACACACACACACACTTACACTAACATGCATTACACTACCACATATTCCGGGAGACCGGTCGGGAGCTTAGAGATTGTCCCGGCTGGGGCAGTGCCCTACTGGTGGGAGAGTCCTGGTTAGGGGGAAACCCCACTAGCCGACGGTAGGTCGGCGCTGGAACTCGCCATCCAGCGGGGGTGATCACTGCCATCTCCAGAGAAAAAAACATATACTACACTAACGGGACTAATGACCAAAGCAGTTGACGTGCCCGGAAACACGAAAAAATAAATCAATCAATCAATCAATCAATAAAGGATTTAACTCGCGGCACTACGGTGCCTCTGACCGGCAGATCCTCACGGAGGCAGAAGGTTCGATACTAGCTAGTAGATCGAATTCAGCCGCTGCCTAGACGAGTATTCTAGCAGCCGACTGCTCTAATCGGTAGTTTTCTGTTGTTTTTCCGATCAACACCAGGTGAAAGCAGTTCCATAACAAACGGACCTCGGGTCGCGCGCGATCTTTTCTTCCCCTTCCTGTCCTATCCTCACCACTTACCTACATACACTTGCAGTTACATGCACTACCATTTATGTTGAGAGACCAGTCAGGAATTTGGAGCTTGTCCGCACTGGGGCGGTGCCGCGCTGGTGAGAGATATCTGGTTGGAGAAACTCCGCTACCTGGCGCATAGGTCTGGACCGGATCTCGCCATCAAATGGGGGAAGATCACCGCCACCTCCCGCGAGTAAACATGAACTACACTTACAGGACTAATGATCTTCCGAACTGACATGCCCGGAAACAGTAATGAAATAATGAACACTGCAGAGCCAAATTTTCTCAGCCGATGAGCAATGTGGGAGCCACGTTCCACCCACGAGAATGTATTCATTATTCTCCGTACCATAAAGCAGGAATTGAGGGCAGATAGCCAGTGGTGGCTAGAGCTCTGCATTTTGTGAAAAACTAGCCGACCACCCCCTGGCGAATCCCTCAAACTCTCCCATTCCTTGGCAGCCCACACACAGGTTCGAGTCCTGCCGTGGTCATGGTTGTTTGTCCCTTGACTTTCATGTATGTGTGTTGTCGCAGAAGGCCTTGTGAGTCTGCTGACCACAGACCAAGAAACCTGAAGCTAGAAAAAAACCGAGGTAGAAAAATTTAATTACAATCGATACAATAATTGTATACTGTACTCTACTGTATAATTACCATAACTATTCTGTAACAATATATGGATAATAATGCATGCTTGCACACAATGCTCATTTCAGTAAAAAATATTTATTGCGATCGTATCTTAGCGCTAGAAGATTTGGCTCAACACACAACGTTAACGTAAAATAATACAGTTGAATGTATTCGATAACAAACTCTGTCAGGAATTTTGTTATTCATTCAGAAAATACGAGCTGTTATGAGAATGTGACCTCATCATGGATTGTCTCTAATTCAATCTGTAATCTGTGTGCACTGCGACCTTTCTGTGTGTTGACGATAGGGTAACACTGTGTACGTCACAGGGATTGAGGTATTCTGGAGAGAGAATGATAATCTCAGAAGCTAAATAAAAGTGAGCTTGAACGTTATTGAGGCCAAGCTCTGTTCTCCGTTCGTAACATTCGTACACCGTTGCTATCATATATGCATTTCATCGATTTACGTTTGTCATTTGGAAAGAAGAGTCTCGCAGGCTGACATGAATAGTCAATGTCCCCAGTTATTGATGCACGCAGTTCTTTGTAAGATCCTCTTCATTACGTATTCTGAGTCTTTTTCGGCGGCTTCTGTACCCTGAAGAATGACGAGCTTGTAGGACCACTGGCTATCTTTACAGGACCGTGAGGAGTATTTCGGCTTGCTCTGAAGGGCCTCTTCGGGCTGTAAATAACCCTAGAGGAGCTGTAAAATGGAAGCTGATCAATCTTCATGTAATCAGCACGGATATCCTCTATGAAAATCCAACAGCGGTGTGCTTTGGAGAGTATCATGATCAAATAACGTACAAACTACCTGACCTTTTCTAATATGATCCTAATGCTTTTTCAGTATTCATAGAACAAAATTTCTTACTGTTAGGAAAGTAGTGGTAAGACAATTTCGAAATTAATTGAATAATGTGTAAATCCTAATAGGCAGCGATTATTCAACATTTAATGATTTTTACGATGTCTACTGTCAATCCTACTGGAAAAGTGCGCAGATATTATCAGTGAATGAAAATAAGGTATGTTGGTTCTATATTAAAGGATGTTTAACCTAGATCTCAGAGCTTATCAACTTATCAGAGATTGAAATTTGTTTTTTGTGACATTTTATTTGGAAGGAACAAGTGAGATCAATATAATTATTAAAAGAGAGATTGAGAAGTATTTAAAATCCAGAGTGGGAAAAGTAATAATTAAACTATTCAGTTGTGGACATGCCAGGAATAAGCATTGCCGTTGGGGTTAGAGCATTCTTAAAACACTCATTCAATCACAGATTTGAAATGTAGGGAACGACTTTAATTTCGTCGTTCGTAGAAAGTACAAGGGGATCGTATTGGATCAAGGGGTATTAATCTTTCACGTAGCAAACCATTTCTTTAAACAACACAAACAATAAAAAACAATAAATAAGAAAAAAAATGCAATTACTACCTAACTAAATCAATTGTTAATCATTGTTTCAAATCCATTAATTTCTATATCAACAGCACAAACTTTCTTTATCATCAGTATAATAAGTCTATAAATGTTATAATGACCAATGAGCTTTTTGAGGTGAATGTAGACCAAGTAAACTCATTTCCTAAGGACAATAACTCAAAATTCATTGGAATATTGCCGTTTTAAAATTATAATATCGCTAATAAAATAATAGTTACATCAGATAAATTTGAAAAGTTACTATTAATTGTTTACTGTTACCCCAAACATTTCAAATTCAAGTCGTAAAACGGGCCTTTTGAGAGCGATATTAAACATAAAAACGGCAATATCACAACATTCAAAATTGAAGTAGTTGCATTTCGGAACTGGATGTCAAAGTACAAAAGCCCCCCACCATGATTTTGTTTATTTAAGGTCGCATTAATTTCGAGGTCATTAGCGACCACATTATTGATTTTAACGTTAGGGTGCCTGTGAGAGTAGTCCGTTGTCACGAGGACCGCCAGGCAGCATTTCCGGGTACGCGCCTCTGTACATGCGCTCCTGCGTCACTACCCAGCGACCAGAATTGGGAAGCAGGAAGCAATTAGAACACTTCAGAGGGGGTGAAGCTCTTCAGCCACGAGTTGGCTCCTCGTTATTACTGTTTTTTAATATCATCGGATTTAAAATTAAGAGTTCAACAGTCTCCAAAAATTATGTAACGTATGTATGTATTTACCATTTTGAGTCGATTGTTCGACATTGCCGCTAACGGTGTCTCACATGCCTGTGCCTTGTTTAATACCCATGAATAGGGGAAGAGAGATTTCCGTACTTCCATCACCGTAATTTACAAACTCCGCCTGCCTGAGTTTTTTTAGTCACTCAGCTACAGAAATTGAGATGATTTTTTAAAAGAAAACTACAACTCTACTTTTGCCCCAATCGGCAATCCAGCCCGGGATCACACCATGGGAAGATGATACACTGCCCGTGAACCATCCTAGAGGCAAATTTCAACAACAGTCTTTAAAGTATAGGTTGGTTATTAGTGATTCCGGGCACGTCAACTGTCGAGGTCATTAGTCCCGTTAGTGTAGTGTATGGTCTTTCATTAGGAGGTAGTGATCTTCCCCCGCTGGATGTCGAGATCCGGCGCCGACCTACCGCCGGATACCGGGGTTTTCCCCAACCCATATCTCCCACCAGCGGGGCACTGACCCCGCCTGGACAAGCTCTAAGCTCCCGACCGGTCTCTCGGAATATGTGGTAGTGTAGTGCATGTTAGTGTAACTGTGTATGTAAAAGGTGAGGATAGGACAAGGAAGACGAAGGAAAGATCGCACGCGGTCCGTGGCCCGTTTGTTAGAGTACTGCTCCGGCATTCGCCTGGCGTTGATCGGAGAAACCACGGAAAACGATCGACCAGAGCAGTCGGCCTCCAGAATACAAAATACAGCGTAAAGCTGGCTTGCGCCTGCAGTGGTGGAGCGGTGCCTTCCCTTTCCTTCCGGATAATCGCGGGCATCGCGCGTGCCAGGCCGCCGCAGCGCACGTGTGGGAGGGCGATGGCGCGCGGCCGCGGGGGCGATAGGGAGAGCGTGACGGGCGCGCGGGGGCGGGGCGGATGCGGGGTGGGGGCTGGGCGGGGGATCGGAGCGCGTGGGGAAGGGGCGGTGGAGAGGCGGTAGAGGGGCGGGGCAGGGCTGCTGCAGGGTGGGGGCGGGGCGGGGGCGCGGAGCGCGGGGGAGGATGGGTACGGGGGAAGGGACGTGGGCGGGTCGGGGGCGGGTCGTGGGCGGGTCGTGGGCGGATCGGGGGCGGGGCGGCTGCGGGGTGGGGTCGGAGGGTGTGTGGCGGGGCGCTGCAGGGTGGGGGCTGGGCGGGTACGGGGGAAGGGGCAGTACGGTGCGGGGGCGGGCGGGGGCGGGGGTGGGGCGGGGGCAGCTAGGGCGGCGAGGCGCTCGCGTGCCGCCTCCCGCCCCGCGACCCCGATCCATCGCCAACGCGCGCTCGCCAGCGCACACGAACCTGCCGAAGCGATGCTCGCGGCCTGGCCACCCTCCGCCGCGGCCCTGGTCTGCGGCCAGCGCCCCTCGCCCCCACCAATGTCGCTGACACGCCTGCTGCTCATTCCGCCGTTAGCCCTTCTGGAATTCCTACCTTCACTTGCCAGGGCATTTAAACCACCCTTGCAGCGAGCTCCGTTCTATCGTCAGTTCTACCACTGTACTTCCTCTGTTCTATCTCTCTAGTGTAGTGCCGGCTCCCCCCCCCCCCGCCTGCCCGCTGCTGATCCTACACCGCCCCCGCCACTTGCCTCTCGATGCCGCCGTTGCTGCTCATTCCGCTGTTAGTCCTTCTGGAATACTTGCCGCTGCTCGCCATCTAATTTGAACCACCCTTGCAGCTAGCTCCGTTCTACCGTCAGTTCTACTTTGGTTCTTTCCTCCGTACTAGCTGTCTACGACCCCCGCTTCCTGCCGACCCTACAGGCAATCCTACATCGTCCTCGCCACTAGTCTCTCGTTGCCACCGCTGCTGCTAATTCCGCCGTTAGCCTCTCTGGAATCCCTGCCGCCACTTCCACCTCCGCACTCTCCCCACACTTGAACCACCCTTGCACCTTGAACCACCCCCACACTTGAACCACCTCCGTTCTATCCTCGGTTCTACCAACTTTCCTCTGTTCTATCTTTCTACGATCCTCGACGTTTGTCGCGCCGTCAGTCCTACTGTCAACTCTACGGCCGTCCTCACTTGTCGTCTCCCAGCCACATCCCCACTTACAACTCTGCTGACCACCCTACCCAGTCTCTCTTCTATACCCTTCACCTAACACTGACACACTTGCTGTCCAATCCATATCCGTCCCCACTGCTAGTCACGCGCCATTCTTCTGCTAATTCCACAGTTACCTCGTCGTTATCGTTCTGAGTGAGAAACCAATTTAAGAAAACGGTAACCCCCCCCCCCCAATGGTACAGAAGCCAGCGGATGTGTTAATGGTGCAGGTAGCATGCGAGAAGAGGGAAAATTACCCCAGATGCGATTTAATAATTTACAACGACATTTAATGAGGTATTTTTCTTTACATTTTTGGCAAAGAAATGTGTTCAATATGTGACACGAATCAAGGAGAATTTTCTCTTATGTATCGACAAGTAAATAAATACATATTCTTTTTTATCTGGAGTAGTTATTTTCTTTTTCAGTCTCTCCAAAAATCACATAATAATAAAAAATCATCATAATAAAAAAAAATTAAAAACAAACCAATTTCCGAATTGTAGTAAAAATATTATACCTGTTTTTTTCAGTCTTTTAACATTTAAAACCAAAGCAAAATATGGAAATAAAAAAACTTCTGAACTTAGCTGTTTTAAGTATGCTAGAGGTATACCCGCTCATTAAATGAACGGTTTCTTTTTTCTCTATTTTTCGTAAATAATCAGGTAAAGAAGAAACTTACATTTTAGATTGAAAATACCTTGAAAACTAAGAAATGTCTTTAAAAAAGAAACCATCTCTTTTTTAGATGGATTTAACGTTTCACAAAATGAAATAAAAGTCTTTGAAATTCAATTACAATATTTTTATCCGTTTTCTTTAAATCTCTTGATACATTAGATAGTTATAATTAATATGAGTGATTGAAAGTTCGTGTGTAAAGAATTTGTTACAATACATTATATTTATAATGAATATGGTAATGAATGAACATGAGTTACTATTATTTTCCCACTCTTAGATAGTGATTGTATTATTTGTTAACAATGTTATTTCACTCAATATCATTCACTCATAACAATGTTACCCAGGAAGAAGCTTACTTCACTACTCCTCTAAGGTGATAGGATTATTATCATAGAGTTGAACGTCATTAGCTGTTAGGATATCCTAATGACTCTGTTTTATCAATACCCTCTGACACTCTGATGCACATGCATCAGTCTCTTCATGTAACCGCTAAGGTCTTTATAACCATTACCGCCGTGTGTACAAAGCCGCAATGGATCTAAGGACCCACAGGCCCTTAGTGACGCTGTGTTTAGAGTTTGGAGAAAAATCGTAAGGGGTAGGTACGACATCGCCATCCTCCACACACCCGTTGACAGTGCTTTACTCCCAGTTCGTAGACAGTTCCTAATTCCTAACTAGGGTAGAGAACGAGGCGGGATGAAATGGTTATTTCATTACGTGCTACATGCTACATGATGGTGTGGAAAAGCTCCAACTATGCCCCCGTACAGAAAGCTGAATCGGTGCCTGAGGTGGAACTCGAATCCATGAACCTCAAAACGCGTGGCCATATGCATTGCCACTAGCGAAAGCACCGGCTGCCCTAAGAATACAGACCCTCACTGCCATAATGAATAGTAATGAATTAGAGCGCTCTTGCTGAAGCACTCCAGCAATATTTTTGTTTTCTCGCCCTTACTTTGTAAGAAAAGAAAACATTGTAATCCTGCACAATCATATACAATAATCGTATACATTTTTTTAAAGAGTAATTTTTCCGAAATTTCTGCTTCAAGTTAATGCAATTTAAAAAATTCTAAAATAATCACTCAATTTTTTCCCATGGATAAAACAAGGGATGCTTAAAAGAAGATATCAGGTCTCAATTTCCTCGAAGTCTCTGAATTTTCGAAACTTGCGTATTGGAAATAATGAGAGATATAATTAGATTTTTAGGCGACGATTCATGTAAGTATGCCCGAGCGACTGCGTGGTGTAGTGGCAAAGCGTGCGGCGAGTGAAGTCGATGGACCAGAGTTTGAACCGCGGTACATGAAAATAAATTGCTGGTTGAAAACTTTTTTGAAAGTTCATGTAGCAGTTTAATACTGGGAAGCCGTTACAAATACTTCGGGAAAGTATGTACTACTGTGGTAGCACCATTAGTTTGAATAAATTCAGATTTCACGCACAAGTCGTTTTCATCAGTGCGACGGGAAAGGTATCTGGCGTACAGTAGAAAATAAACAACTGCGATGTTTCTGAGAATAGGGAACAGCGCTTGCGATACATCTCTGTTGATTGATTTATTGATTATTTCGTGTGTGCGGGAGGGTCTACTGCTAAGGTGATTAGTCCGGTAAGTGAAGTGCATGATTTTTCCTCGGTAGATGGCAGTGATCAAATCCTGCTGAATGGTGAGATTGAACGTCGACCTAACGATATCTAGCGAGGTTTTCCTCCACTACACATCAGTGGGGCACCACCCAGCTGGGACAAACTCTATGCTCCCGACTCGACTCCCAAACTGTGGTAGTATTGTGCAGGTAAGCGTAAGTATATGTAAGTAAGGGTTGTGAATAGGACAAGGAGCAGGAAGGAAATATCGCACGCCGTACGTGGCCGATTTGTTACGGTACTGCTCCGGCATTCGCCTGGTGTTGATCGGAGAAACTACGAAAAACTTCCGATCAGAACAGCCGTCCGTTAGAATTCTCCTTCTGACAACCTAGTCCGTGTCGAAAATTCGCCACCTTTGGAACTCGACGACGGCAGGATTTTCGACACTAGCTTTTCAGCTAGGTCGAATTCCGTCCCTGTCTGGAGAAGAAGTCTAGCGGCCGGCTGCTCTGATCGGTAGTTTTCCGTGGTTTCTCCGATTAACACCAGGCGAATGCCGGAGCAGTATCCCAACAAACAGGCCATAGACCGCGCGCAATCTGTCCTACCTCTTCCTTGTCCTATCCTCTCCCCTTACACACACACTTACACTAACATGCACTACACTACCACATATTCTGGGAGACCGGTCGGGAGCTTAGAGCTTGTCCCGACTGGGGCGGTGCCCCGCTGGTGGGAGACTCCTGGTTAGGGGGAAACCCCACAAGTTGAGAGTAGGTCGGCGCCGGATCTTGCCAACCAGCGGAGGAAGATCACCGCCATCTCCCGAGAAAAAACATGCACTACACTAACGGGACTAATGACCAAAGCAGTTGACGTGCCTGGAAACACGAAAAAATCAATCAATAATTGGAACTCAAATCCTAGAACCTCCCGGTCGGAGAATACTTCACGGGATCGGAAACCGCGCCTGCTATATTCCTCGGATCGGGAGCAACGCTTGCGATATTTCCCGGGATCAGGAACAACTCAGATATATGTCTTGCGATAGGGAACAACGCCTCCATTATTTCTCGCGATCGGGAACAACACTTGATGTATTTCTTGCGATCGCGAACAACGCCTCCATTATTTGTCGGGATCAATTTTGATGGTCGTTCTGGTCGACCGGCCACCCGCCGTCGCGAACGATTGCCACCCGTCCGTCTGTGCATTAAACATGGGCACGCACAGCAATTACACCGGCCCGCCGCCTCATGCCTTTTGCAGGAGCCCTGAGGGGCCGGCACTCCGCCGTGGCCCGCATCGGAAGACACCCCCCCTCCCGGGGCGCCCGCGATGCAAATAGCGGCCCCGCACTAGGGCGCTGGCCTCCTTCGGCCACAACACCGCGCCTTACCACACGCCTCACCCCTCGTCCTCGCCCCCTGCCCCGTGGCCGTCACGTGACCCATCCTTCGGCGCCTCCACTCCTGCCGAACCCGCCCTCTCAACACACTGGGACCGGGAGCGGTAGCTCAGTGCATCAACTGATGTCACTGCAGCGCCTCTGACCGGGAGGTCCTAGGTTCCCACTCCCCACGGCGGCAGGATTTTCGACACTAGCTTTTCAGCTAGGTCGAATTCAATCGACGTCTGGAGGAGGATTCTAGCGGCCGGCTGCTCTGATCGGTAGTTTTCCGTGGTTTCTCCGATCAACACCAGGCGAATACCGGAGCGGTTCCCTACCAAACGGGCCACGGACCGCGCGTGATCTTTCCTTCCTCTTCCTTGTCCTATCCTCTCCCTTTACACACACACAGTAACATGCACTACACTACCATACATTCCGGGAGACCGGTCAGGAGCTTAGAGCTTGTCCCGGCTGGGGCGGTGCCCCGTTGGTGGGAGAGTCCTGGTTAGGGAGAAACCCCACTAGCCGACGGTATGTCGGCGCCGGATCTCGCCATCCAGTGGGGAAAGATCACCGCCATCTCCCGCGAAAAAACATGCACTATACTAACGGGAATAATGATCAAAGCAGTTGACGCGCCCGGAAACACGAAAAAATCAATCAATCAAACACACTGGGCAGACAACGTTTGACGCCCGACCGTCTGTGCGACTCAAATGTTGAACTTGGATGCACCAAATTTGGGAGAAGCGTCTTCAACATTTTTCCTAGCTCTTATAATGTGAATTGTATAATGTGTGACGGACATGCCAACACCAACCTACACCTAAACGAACGTATAAGTCAGTTCTCAAATGTCTTACCACACGCCTCACCCCCTCGCCCTCTTTCTGCCATCGTCGCTTCATGACCCACCTCTCGGTGCTTCCATTCTTGCTGAAGCCAACCCTTCCACACACTGTTCAGACAAAGATTGACAAAGCCCGACCGTCTGTACAACTCATATGTTGAAGATGGGTGCCCCAAATATGGGGCAGGCACTCTTCAACATTTTTTGTAGCTCTTATAATGTGAATTTTATATTCCGAGTCGGACACAGAGGCCAACATACTAAACGAACGTGTAAGTTGTGGCCACTCGTCTCACCTACTTGCCACTTTCGCCTCCCTCCCGACACTGTATCTCCTGCCGCCATCCCTCGCCCTCCCTTTTCCCGGCCCCGTATGCGCCACCTCAATCGCCCTAAAAAGGGGGGCGGGAGAGGAGACTCAAAGACTCAGTGCATCAACTGATGTCGCGCGGTGCGTGGCCCGTTTGGTAGGGTACTGCTCCTGCATTCGCCTGGTGTTGATCGGAGAAACCACATAAAACAACCGATCAGAGCAGCCGGCCTCTAGAATCGTCCTCAAGACAGCGACTGAATTCGACCTAGCTGAAAAGCTAGTCAAAAATCTTACCACTGTCGGTACTCAAACCTAAGACCTTCCGGTCAGAGGCACTGCAGTGACATCAATTGACGCACTGAGCCACCTTTTCAGGCGTGAGTGAGGTGGGCGGGAGGGGGGACGAGAAGGGCGGGAGGAAACGGGGTTGGGGTGTGCCAGCGCGGAGGTATTGGCATTGGATCGTGAATGGACACTACGTGACTACGCTGCTCCATTGCTCTGCTTTTCCTCATTCGCATATCTAATGCTTCCGCCCTCGGAACGATACAGAAGTAATTTGTCGCTTCCGTCAAGGAAATAAGGAATTTAAACAATCGAATTAATCTTGTAAGTACACCTGTCTATGTCCCAATTGGGAAGAGATGGATTTATTTTGCTTATTTGTGTCCGTAATATATAGAAGATTCTGTCATAAATCTAGTTTATTCTTGTAATATATTAATTATAATTTTCACTTTGGTTTGATACCTCATTCGTAGTGTAATTTTTTAAAGAACTAATTTGTAATTATAGTTTATTTTGAATCTGATAACTGTAACAATGTGTTCAATTTTTAATTTCCATTGTTTCTTTATGACGATGTCCAGAATTTATTTCCATATTCGTTTTTTTAAATACGTTTGGTTAGCAATTGTAAGATTACTAGTTTTGAAAATTTATTTTGTAAATTGAGGAGGATGGTGACCGAATAAAAATCGCTATCGTGACATCTATTTTATTTATTTATACAAAATAAGAAGCACTAATATCATCTACTTAGCGTCATCATTCCAAATTTAGAAAGTACTGAGAAGTTACCTCATGTTATTGGTACTTAAACAATTAGAACATCACTATGTAGAATTATCTAGGTTCTTTATTTTCGCACTTTTTAATGATTAAAACTCAAATAATAAACGTTACAAACGTCTAGAGCGTGTAGTTGGGTCCAAGATAATTACTTGTTGCCAATTAGCATGTGGAGAGAAATTACCTTCAAAGAACGTGACCTGGATGAATGATAGCTAAGTAACTTCATTTAACGAAATTCCCTGCCAAGTAGTCATTCCTAAAAGTTATTGTCTTGTATCCTTTTACAAGCCCTAGAATTTTGTTATTTTTATTCATCCTGTAACGTTTTTAACAAAATTTAATAATTAAAGTTACAGTCGGTATAAGAGAGAGGTCGGTATAAGAGATTGATCAACTTCTATTACATACGAAATGCACAGTGTCTCTGCAGCAACTTCACCAAGCGAGGTTAGAGATATGGAAACGTTTAGAGCTCCGTTTTAGGGAAATGACTGCCTCACCTTAACAAGAAGCGAACGAAACGCCAGCAATAGATTCTCGAGATTAATTACGCAGCGTATCGTTCCGGACGTGTGGCCGATAGGCCTGACCCCTGAAGGTTAGGCAACCAAACATACGCGATGGAAAATCCAGGAAAGTCTGCCATGCGTTGTACGTAATGAATTGATTGAACTCTCGAAAAAATCAAGGTCGATGTAAACGCCTGTGCAGTAGAGAATTTGCATTTTGCCTGCGTTAAGACTGCTCCACAATTGCCCGTGAGCGGGAACGGCAACGCGAAGGGGAGCCTATAGAAAGTTGAAAGTCGAACATCTCAGGCAGGCGTTCACAACACGACGGGAACGCAAAGCTTGACGGAAACGGGAAGGATGGTCAACATGTGTCTCGGCCCGGGAACGCGAAGCCTCGCGACCAATGAAAGTGCAGCAAATACGGCAAAGTTTTCCAGCTGATCGAGCGCGCGGCACTGATGTGGAGTGGAATTAAGAGTGTAGAGCGATATTGAGGTTAGAGCGTGGATTTGCGAGGTTAGGGTTTGAGGCGGGTTTTGTTAGCCATTGCTGAGTTTTGTACTTATTTTTAGTAAATATATCAGTATAATTGTTTATCTATTGATATTATTAATTAAAATTAAAATTTCCCCAAAAATATTTTTTTATGTTTCCTTAAAGTACATTGGAGTTGTTTGTTTATTGAAAAAATAGTTGTATTTTCCATAAGTTTGTGGTAGTTTTTGCTTTTATATATTCTCATGATTTTTTATTAATTTATATTCTTTCGTTAAAGTATTCATTACTCATAGTAGCACACGCAAACAGACAGATGGCAAAGCAAAGAGTAAACAGGGAGCGTAGCTAGAAGTGCTTTGGTTTCGGCAACTCTTTCTTGAATTTCTCTTTTTTGCCGCTACAGATTCATAGCGCTTTCTCTCTTCCCATTGGTGTTTACTGTGAAGCGCACGTACCTCGCATTCCATTCCTCCGGTTCCATTCGTCGCCTTCTTGTTACCGTTCCCGTTTGCGGGCTGTTGTGGAGCGGCCTTTAGAGTTCTTCCTCGACGACCTTGATTTCAAACGCTAAAATTTCCGAATACTTGCAGATCTATACCTTAAAATCACACTAGGGAACAAAAAGAAGTTCATATCTCCAGGATGAAAGTAGGTGATTTCAAAGGAAACGATCACGCTGATTTCGAAAATCATTACAAAAATTTCTATCGCCAAAGGATCAAAAGATACGAACATATTTAGTATTTGAAATAAACAAAATCGTAAACTAATTTACACGTTGTCATTCCGGTTATATTTCTACAAAATTTTATGATTATGCTTCATAAAAGGTAAGAACAAGATAAAAATGGAATATTCGTGCAATAATATGCACACATTAAAATGATTTGTTGGTATTCTCCACAACATTGGCAGAGCGAATGACAATGATTTGAGTTTTCCATACAACCACAACAGAAGGTTTGTTGCACAGGTGACACAACACTGGTGAACAGGCCATGGTTTGTCCTGATCACAATCACTGCAGCCAAAGTATAACGAATACGCAAGTTTTGTAATTTAATTTATTTTTGCTTTAAAGTTTGGGTGTTAATCTTCCACAACCGTAACAGAAGTTATCGGGCTGATTCGTGCACTTTCGATATGAAATGACAAGTTGCATTTCATCGACCGATTCAATTCTATACATCATGTGGCGAAGTTCACTTTATAAAAACCACATAACTGTAATGTACTAATGTATTGGAGACACATGCAAACCAGACAGGAACTTCACGATCGTTGAGAGTACAGTTTCGCATTACACCGACTGACTCAAAATCTGCCATCCCAACAGTTGGATACTTGTATACTTGCGATAAGGTAAAGGGCTAAAATAATTCCTTTCGGTGACTGACGCACAGTTGGAAATACAATGGTGCACGTGACTTGTTTTCAAAACATTCACTAAGACCTACTCCTAATTGAGCGCGACTACCAGAGAATAAAGACGGCAATCTTCGAATACAGAAGGTAAAAAATCACGAAAGCTAAATTTCATTGATATATCATGAAAGTGGTATAGATGAACTGAACAAATACTTTATTTTTAAATAGATTTTATACGTATTGATGCTACATATCTTACAGTTGCCATTTAAATGTATTTGCATTATTTGCATACTGTATAAAGATACGGTATATTTAAAAACTATGACATGATATGACGTTTTTATTGTAATATTCGTAATCTACGTATAAAATTGAATATTATGCGCACTCTAACTTTCTGGATGTAAAAATCTTGTTACCTAGTGTTATCAATGGCACACTCCACGTATCTTACCTTGCAAGAAACACATTATTTCGATGTTAATTTTGGAGGAATATTCCTGTCCATTGTTGACAACCGCGAGGCATTCAGCCACGGAGCTGTTTTCCCAATATTTTACTTTTCTGCTTTCATGGAATTCAGCTTTTTATTCTTCGCTCTAAAGTTCAACCGAGCTCTTCCGAGTCGTTGTGCATTCTGTTACAACAAGGTCGAATTTGAATGACAGCTAAGGGCCCGCTTGAAGGAAGGTCCACTTGAAGAGCTATTGATCCAGAAACGGCTGAGGAAAAGTAGAGAGAAATGTCCAACAGGCAACCATCATTGGTGTTTTCGACAATGTTATAAACTTGTGGTTCCTCTCGGTTTCTCTGCTTGTATTATTCAATCTGAGATGCACTACCTTTTTTCTTTACTTGTTGAGCTAGGGTGAACTTATTGTTGTTGTTTTTTCGTTTTTATGAACAGCTGGCTATTGCATGTATAGCTAAAATTGCAATACGATACTTTGATGAATCATGTTTCAGTTTCTGTTATACCCGTATGTATTTTCTGTTAACACATTTGCCGCATAGACTCCTAGGCGTGAGAAACTTCTGAAGAAAAATACGTATTAGACTATGATTAATAAATTAGGACAATATTGTGACATACCGATATGTCACATGAAAATAAACTAACATTTATTTGTAGACTATATGGTGGAACATGCATTAGGAAATATCACGAGAGCAAGGGCTTAGCAACGACCGTGAATTAACAATGTAGTTTTTGTTTTTTGAAAATGCATTAAGAGGTGGATGGATGCCGAAAGTAGAAAATTTGGGATTAGGCGAAGAAGTTTAGACGATCGAAAGGTCAGCTACACCAAAATATAACGAACGTATGGATTGGCTGGTTGAGAGAAGAACGGTCAAATGTTATGAAAAAAGAGGAAGGTAGTTTAATACGAAGTCTTCGAGGGTGAGTCATGCAGGAAGATTTCATTCTGACCGGCATCGCGTTACTGAAGTGATCGTAGGTTCGTGAGAGGGAACGAGTATAATACAGATAGTCAGAATCGGGTTATCAGATCGTGAAATTTTAAGGACAGTAAATGATATTGCAGATATTGCATGTGGAAGTAATATTGATGCATAAATTGGGACTTTGTCGGAAGTGGTAATCGAGTAATAGATTTCGGGACTATGTCATAGAACGTAATCGGGACTGATAATTTTGATAGTTTGAGATCAGCTTGGATAGGGGCAGAAGAGGATTTCTTGGGACTTTGGACTACGGCAAGCTCGCAAGATGTTTCGACTGAGAAGTCTACGAGGGACATCAACGAAGAATAGATAAGTTAACCGCGGTATAAAACTGTAAATTCAAAGATATCTTGAACAAAGGCATAACATCAAATCATTTTATTAAATTCACTAAATTGTTTGCTAAAAAGGTAAGAATAAACTTTGTTAAATTTTGTTCTTTAGAAAAGAAAGTGATCTTTCATTTAGTCAATCCAAACAGTAATGAACTAGGAATAGAATCATTCTATTTCAGATTCCCAGCTGCGCTGTATAGTCAGCGGATCCTATAATCCATTATAAAGATAATAAGGATTATAATATATCGTGACCCACTGACCCAGCCAGCCGGACGCTAAGATCTTTGCCAGATATTAATGTAGAGAAATTTTGTATATCTCAATATGAAAGGAATCATTGCCTGAGACCTTTAGGCAGTGCTGGTAGAAGACATTGTCGGTACACACGTGAAGTGATGTACCAGATATAGTTTTTGACTTCCGTGACGAAATATGTCTAAATGTGTACATTTTTATTTGTAGAAAGTTTCGTACCTATTGTTCACAATACAACCTGTAGAATGCATCTGGGGTGAAATTGTCTTTTTCCGTAAAAAAAACTATCCCACTCAGGATGAAATCATGTTAAATGACTGCTTTTAGATGTGTCACTAATTATGTACATTGACGACACATAGCGAATACGGAGTCCTCTAAACTTGAAAGATTTTTTGAGAGTTCCGTAGTTGAAAAATACGTGTTTGGAATTTAATTTTTAGAAATACATACAGGTGTTTCGAAATAAAAATTACAAACATCTAGGGCATGTAGAGAAACGAAGATGGTCACGTTTTTCTAACGATCTTATTATGGTGGGAAATTTTATATAACGAAATTACACGTGAGACATTTCTACTTTTCGTTATAATTCGATAGCTCAAGCAATGGATTAGATCAACTTGGCAAACATCAGGAGATCCGGGTTCGATTTCTGGCCGAGGTTTCATTCATTGAGCAGTCAAACGTCGTTAATAACACTTACTTCACACTAATTAGCTGTGGAGTCGCAAAGGTAGTTGGCAATTGCAAAACGGGGAACGTATTCTCGGCTAATTGTTAAACCTTACATTTGCATCCACGTGATAAAATGTAAGATTTCTCCTTATTGCTAGGCATCAGCTAATGCAGTGGCGCTCAGAATGAAATCACTTTGACCGCATCTGAAGGTGAACTGCCACACACCAGTGTGGGAAGATTATTTCGGAATAATTACAAATGAAGAACTTATTCAATTATATGTTCACTCGTTCCGCCCCTATATAACCCTCACTCGCTCCCACAAGCTCTGTACTCACATTCAGCAATGCTTGGCCTTAATATTTGTACTCTGTAAATCGTTGAATACTTGAGGTTTCAAAGATCTGTGCTGCATTTTATGTATGTGTATTACATACTTCACTCTTCATGTAAAACGTTGGAACAAATGCTGTGTTTGAACCATTCATAAGAAACCGTCGAAATAAAATTCCGTAAGTGTGGTATTTCCGGATAGAAAATAACCTCTAAACCTGCCTCAAACTTATTATACTATACGACGAAATAATTCAATTTTATTAGCAGATTATAAAGTATCCATATTACTAATTGAAGGCTCTGACCGGGAGGTCCTAGGTTCGAGTCCTGACGGTGGCAGGATTTTCGACACTAGCTTTCCAGCTAGGTCGAATTCAGTCGCTGTCTGGAGGAGAATTCTAGCGGCCGGCTGCTCTGATCGGTAGTTTTCCGTGGTTTCTCCGATCAACACCAGGCGATTGCCGGAGCAGTACCCTACCAAACGGGCCACGGACCGCGCGCGATCTTCCTTCCTCTTCCTTGTCCTATCCTCTCCCTTTACACACACACTTACACTAACATGCATTACACTACCACATATTCCGGGAGACCGGTCGGGAGCTTAGAGCTTGTCCCGGCTGGGGCGGTGCCCCGCTGGTGGGAGAGTCCTGGTTAGGGGGAAACCCCACTAGCCGACGGTAGGTCGGCGCCGGATCTCGCCATCCAGCGGGGGAAGATCACCGCCATCTCCCGAGAAAAAACATGCACTACACTAACGGGACTAATGACCGAAGCAGTTGACGCGCCCGGAAACATGAAAAAACCAACCAACCAACTAATTGAAGGAAACTATTGCATCCTCCTGCAATGTGAGAGGTGTCTAAGTTTTCGTTAGATTCTCAATAACTCGAGAAAAATGTAAAAGCATCTATATAATAATAACAACAACAATGTCTTTATTAGCGGCAAGGCTCAGGCTGCGTCAGATTAGTTATTTTTCTGAGCTGAAACTAGGTAAACACGTCAGGAGTAAAATATAGTTGGGCACATTACATTTTTATGGGCACATTACACAAAGCCTCGTGATATTTTCAAAACTTTCCCTCAAATGCCATCAAGTTTTGGGACTAAATTTGTTTGCTCGAATAGAAGAAAACTAATATAAAAAAGTTGTAAATTTCCGATATTCAATATGGCCTCTAAAAGTTTGAAAATCACAAAGGTTGAAATAGTTATCGAACATGAACACATTCAATATTAAAGCAAAAGATTTCTTTTTTGTAGCATTTTATAACTCAATTGTAGATGTTTAGATAGCATCATGAACTTTTTAAAAATATTGGTGGTTGGTGATTAATAACACTAAGAATAGGAAAAGTTTTGGTGTGCCGCACATTCCCACCAAATTTTACTTTCTCGCCCCTGCTACATAAGAAGAGAAAGCACATAATCGTGCGCCG
Organism: Teleogryllus occipitalis; assembly: GCA_011170035.1. Classification (NCBI taxonomy): domain Eukaryota; kingdom Metazoa; phylum Arthropoda; class Insecta; order Orthoptera; family Gryllidae; genus Teleogryllus; species Teleogryllus occipitalis. The sequence goes on along the minus strand of BLKR01005570.1, from coordinate 6,438 downwards.
GAAAAAAGCGAATTTTCAATAGAAGAAACTTACTTCCCGGCCCTGGTAACGAAGAAGTGGATATATATCGTTTTCATGTATGGTAAATTCCTTTCTCTAACACGTTGTGTACTCAGAATCGATTTTCGGGGGTCTGTCTGTCCTTACATCTGCCAATGCAAGCGCCCTACCGTTTAACCGATTTTCTCCAAAATGTATATCCCCCTATTAATTAAAAAAAAAACCTCGAGGCACTCTCAGTTTGAAAGGGAAATTTTGATGATAGCTGGTACGTTCCATAAAGCCTGAACATTCTAAAACTTTTCTCAAAAATGATTCCAAATTGTGTTATTAAACTGTGTCTTGCATAACGTAAAGGATGCTTAAAAGAATAGCGCAGGTCTCATCTCCGTCGATCTCTCAGAATTTTCGAAAACTGAAAAAATTATAAATAATACGAGGAAGTCCGTGCTATTGTTGCAGCAGTAGCTCATAGATCGCAGGAAACTGCGTTCCGCCGGCGCGGCGCGGCGCTTCCTTTAAGGCCGGCGAGTAACGAGCCGTTGTGGAGGAAGCGGCAGCCCGGCCGTCTCCTGGAAGAGGCTCTCGCGGCCCATCTCCGCCTGCGGCTGCCGTTGGCCCGCGGGCCGTCAGCCTCTTTATTCGGCCACCGCGTCATTGATTGTGGAATCCCGCGCCCCCTATGCAAAGGGCGCGCTGGGCCAGCGGGCTCAAGGTGACGCCGCGCCGGGGCAGACGGAAACCCTTTTTAAAATTCACGACAGAAATTAAGTATTACTCCTCCCAAATGCCACATGTTTATACTGATTATTGATGTAAATAAATTTTATCGTTACCCCTATAAAATGTATTTCAGAAGACGATTGAGGAGAACACAAGTCCGAAATATTAAATGAAAAAATTAATAATGGTTAAGCTCAGTACTAATAAAATTCATTTTAATGATAATCATTAAGAAACATGGGAAACTAACAGTGGTGCTAACAGCATGATCATTCTCGTGTTACGTGTAACGGTTATGTAATAGCGGAGAGTCAGACTGTTCCGAGTCCACTTTTGTAACAAAATAAAGATTTCGGTTTCTTTGTGTTGTATCTCCTTGTCTACATGTGGGCATCAAATAAAATTGTAAATATTCCACATCACTAGCAAGCAACATACTCATTCCATACCAACCCATTCCATACTTACCCACTTCATGCAAAAACTTCAAACGGCTGTCTTGAAAAATTTAGTAAAATGGACATGCCTACACAAACTAGTCTGGTTCTCTGGTTTGTATTAATAATACAACCTACACCCACCAATACTTCAGCCACACCTTGAAATACACTCTTCTCCAAACGAAGTGGGGAGATTAAAAACAACAACATCATTTTATAAAATTCAAATTTTTTAAAGAATATATTCCTTCTGCCTTAAATTCATTGAATGTTGCTCTGTCCTTATCAAAATTCCAAAGAAAATAAAAATCAATCGGCTCATGTATTCCAATAGCCGCCCCAACGATCTCGAGGACACAACAAAAAGATCACAGGTATCGAGATTATATGATGGAGAGTTGTTTAGGGTTTTCCTCCAGGGACACGGCCCCAGCCGGGAAAAGCTCTAAGCTCTCGATCGGTCTCCCGGCACGTGTGGTAGTCTAGTGCACGTCAGTGTAAGTGTGTGTAAGTAAGGGGTAAGAATAGGACAAGGAAGAGGAAGGAAAGTCGCGCGTGGTCGGTGGCCCTTTTGATAGGGCACTACTCCAGTATTTGTCTGGTGTTGATAGGATAAACCAGAGAAAACTACCGATCAAAGCAGCCGGCCGCTAGAATTCTCCTACCGGGAGCGGTAGTTCAGTGCATCAACTAATGTCACTGCAGCGCCTCTGACTGGGAGGTCCTAGGTTCGAGTCCTGAGTTTTCGACACTAGTTTTTTAGCTAGGTCGAATTCAGTCGCTGTTTGGAGGAGAATTCTAGCGGCCGGCTGCTCTGATCGGTAGTTTTCCATTGTTTCTCCTACCAACATTAAGCGAATGCAGGAGCAGTCCTCTACCAAACGGGCCACGGACCGCGCGCGATCTGTCCTTCCACTTCCTTGTCCTATCCTCTCCCCTTACACACACACACACACACACACACACTAACATGCACTACACTACCACATATTCCGGGAGACCGGTCGGGAGCTTAGAGCTTGTCTCGGCTGGGGCGGTGCCCTGCTGGTGGGAGAGTCCTGGTTAGGGGGGAAACCCCACTAGCCGACGGTAAATCGGCGCCGAATCTCACCATTCAGGGGGGGAAGATCACCGCCATCTCTCGAGAAAAGAACATGCACTACACTAACGGGACTAATAACCAAAGCAGTTGACGCGCCTGGAAACACGAAAAAATGAATCAATCATAGAATTCGCCTCCAGACAGAATTCGACCTCACTGACAAGCGTCGAAAATCCGCACACCGATGGGGGACGGACGAGGCAAGAACGAGGGCTCGATGGGGAGGGGGTGGCGCCAAAGAGCCGTGGGCGGGAGGGGGCGGGATCGTGGGCACGTGGGCGGTCGGTTAGCGCGCCCCGTGGCCTGGCGCCTTCGCCCGCGCCTCCCACGCCGCTCCGCCCACTTAGCGCCCGCCCGCCGCCGCCTCTAAAAAGGCCCATTATGAGCGCGCTCCAAACAATGGCGCCCGCCGTGTCCGAGCACCTCGCACTCGCGCGGTTCTCGTGTGAAGCCCTCGCCCTCACCCCAGCCCCTTCCGGAACGGCCAACCACTTTGGCAGCGGATTTGCGGTTTCCAAGCTTTCTTCCAGCAGTCCGGTACACGCAGAGTCTTATCGTAGACGCATGACAGCTTCAGCAGTTTCACTTAATACCACATCTATAGAAAACGCTCAGGGCCACTCAAAAGAGGTACTAATCGTTTGGGTAAAGGTAAACAATCTAACCACTTACAATTCCTATTAAACATTCTCTCAATTCTGTTTTATTTCTGCACTAGTCTGCGTTGCAGAAAATCTTGCATTTTTTTCTAATGTTCATGTTGAGATTAACCACATCTAGAAATATTGTAAAAAACTTAACTACGTACGTCACTCAGTTGACAAGAAATAAACATGGGCGAAAAAACAAACTTTTTATCAAAATATTGTCAAACGAAATCATGAAAAATTATACGATACTTCTCGTGCCTCTGCGTTTCAATTTCGAATTATATTACAACGACAGAATTTAAATATCGATGCTCGAACGAAATTACATCATGATTATTTTAAATTAATATGAAATATTATACTCATCACCCCCTCAGAGCCGCTTGCTAGCTTTCCGTGGAGCCATCCCCAGTTCGATTCGATTGATCGGGGCAAAAATAGAGCTTTCCATTACAATCGTCTGAGCTTCTATAGCTACGTGATAAAAGCAAATGTTAAGGAAAGGTAATGAAACTAGTTTCCACATGTCTCCCTTACCCCCAGGCGTGGTCAAATAAATAAAAGAGGCATCCAGGCCTCGGAAACCACAAGCTGGCAAAACTCGGATTAATCTGACCCTAAAATACCAAGTACATACATGAAAATATGATTCATTAGTGAATAATGTGAAATATGAAATTGAAATATATACGGACCTACATCAAAACACTTTAATAAGACCAATAGTAACTTACGAAGTAGAAACTTGGGTCCTTACCAATAGACTACATAGATACGAGAGAAAAATCATAAGATAAATATATGGAGCAGTTAAGGATTGAGGATAAGATATAATAAAGAAATAAACAACATGCTCGACAGAGAAGATACTGTTGGATTTGTAAAGCCTCGCAGAATGTCTTGGTGAGGATATGTGCATAGAATAGAACGAAAAGAATGTATAAAAACATACAAAAAATAATATTCTGGGTTAAGAAAACGTGGTTAGCCCGAGAAAAGTTGGATTCAGGATGTTGTGGACGACCCGATGAAGATGAAAATTATGGGATGCAGGGTGAAGGCTGCGAGAAGAGAGGAATGGAGGATGATAGTGAAGGCAGTCCTGTCTCGCATTGGGATGTAGTTCTTTGGAAGAAGAAAAAGAAGATAAAGAAGAAGAAGAATAAAAAAGAAGAGGAAGAAGAAATCAAAACGCTCCTTGCCATTTACCTTTCGATGTAAGTACAGGTTGAGCAATTGATGTCATTGCAGTGCTCTGACCGGGAATCTCAGGGTTCGAGTCCTGACAGTGGCAGGATTTTCGACGCTAGCTAGATAAACTTCGCCGAATTCAGCTGCTGTCTGAAGGAGAATTCTACCGGCCGACTGCTCTGATCGATAGTTTACCGTAGTTTCTCCGATCAGAATCAGGCGAATGACGGAGAAGTACCCGAAAAACGGGCCACGGGCCGCGCGCGATCTGTCCTTGTTCTTCTTCTTCGTCCTTGTCCTATCTCAGTCCCCATATACACACACACATCCACTACACTACTAAACATGTCGGGAGACCAGTCGGGAGCTTAGAGCTTGTTACGGTTGGGGCGGTGCCCGCTGGGGGGAGATATCTGGAGGGGAACACCCCGCTATCCGTCATGCAAGTTGGCGTGGGATCTCCCAATTTAGCGGGAAAAGATCACTACCACATCCTGCGATAAAACATGCACTACACGTACGGGACTAATCACGCAATCGCCATCGCACTCACAAACACTAATCAATCAACTAATCTCCAAAAGTATACAATATTATTCCACCCGTACTCCCGGCTCACGCAATTCTTTTCCAGGGAATCGTGCTCGCTGCCGACCTGGATGGCCGAGGTGACTAAGATCGAGTACCGACTCAGCGCTTCGGTCCGAAGGGTCGCGAGTTCGAGTCCCGCCTTGGGCGTGGCTGTTTGTCCCTTGATTTTGTGTGTGTTGTCGCGGAGAGCCTCGCGTTCTGCTGAGCCCAGATCAGAGGAGCCCGCAAGAGTGTTTGTCTAGTGTATGGTCGAATATGCGTCCCTTCAGGACGTAAAGGGCAACCGGCTGTCGGCTGGATAAAAGCCCTAGGAAAAAAAATCACTTCATGATGGCCGACCTGGATGGCCGAGGTGGCTAAGAGCGAATACCGACTCAGCGCTTCGGTCCGAAGGGTCGCGGGTTCGAGTCCCGCCTTGGGCATAGCTGTTTGTCCCTTGACTTTGTGTGTGTGTGTTGTCGCGGAGGGCCTCGCGTTCTGCTGACCCCAGATCAGAGGAGCCCGTAAGTGTTTGTCTAGTGTATGGTCGAATATGCGTCCCTTCGGGACGTAAAGGGCAACCGGCTGTCGGCTGGATAAAAGCCTAGATATATTGTAACCGCTTGTCGTCGGTTACATTTATAACCAACGAAAAATAGAAGCGATAATACCCGACATTACGCCCTACACGTAGTTTCTATAGTGGCGAAGAGATGGCGTAAGTCAGAAAAGGATTTCTGAACGCACTCAGACCATAGCCAATCAGGAAATTTTTGTGGAAATACGGACGTGGCGTGAACTTGCGTCAAAAGAGCTCGCACTCTTTCTGGTTCGAGACGCCGAGGTGAACGGTTGCCAACAAGTACACCACATAGTCGACGAGGGACACGCGGAAGATAACGGAACACAAAAGCTTTAATAAAAGGTAAATGACTGAACACTTTTCATGGATTTACGTACTGTGAATGTCGTGAGATTACATGGAATTAGTAAATGAATATTAAACAAGAATGCAATGAATGAAAGAACGACGGCGGTAATAGATCAAAATGAATCTGTAAAACCACGTTGCTGCATTCTTGTTGCTAGAAAGGAGGACTATTGTAACATAGGACATGTTTTTTCTTTGTTACAGCTTTCATATATTTTTTACTTTTATTTTTTATTCTTATTTTTGGAATTTCACTTTGAAAATCCTATTATGGAATTTTGAGAATTATTAGAAGTACGGATTATTCAACAACTAGCTTGACTTTTGCTATTACGAAGTCATAACTTGGAGTTTCGGACTCGCATTCTGATGCGACCATCGCCTCTGCGAAAGCTGTGGTGAATTTTCGCTGAACGACGAGGAGACGGTGCTCGGAAATACTCCAATTTCGAGAAAATGTAATTAGGTCCAATTGATAAAAATGTAATTAGGTGACGGTTACAATATATCGTGCTCGCTGCCGTGTCTGAGCGGCGTTCGCCCTTTGGACTGCAAGCGGCGCCTGCGGCGTGGCGTGGGGCGGAGCGGCGTGGCGCGGCGCGGGTTTGTTGGCTGCGTGGAGCAGAGGGAGACCTTGGGAGCGCGAGAGCAGCTCGGGCTGCTCTGGAGACGTTTTCTCCTTGGGCACACAACTTTCTCCGTGCGATACACACCTCCTCCCAGAGCGCCTCCGCGACTTTGGAAGGAAATGCTTCACATATGCAAAACCAAGAATACTTTCGTGCATTCGTGTGCTTATTAAGTTTTCTTTACGTCAGAACAAATTATAAA
>BLKR01005569.1:0-77325 GCA_011170035.1 Teleogryllus occipitalis | reverse complement strand
TTGAGTAACTCCCGCAGATGTGCGTGCGTTCAATTTCCGTTACGGCGAGTCCACTTCCCGTGCACCAATTGAGAATATGAGGTGTGATTCGGCGCATCTCAGTCTCTTGATGGGGAACTGATAATTTGTTTTCGGATGATTTTCAGAAATTTCCAAAAACGTGTTTTCTCGAGTTTTGGCACTGCGATCTTGGTGAGTATGCTGGGAATTGAACCAACGCCACCTAAATAGATTTATGTAGGTGGCGTTGATTAATCTCCAGTACCTCAAAATGCCAATGTAGATGAAGACGAAGATAAAGACGTTGATGAAGAGAAAGACGAAGGGCAAGGCGTAGACCAAGGCGAAGGACAAGACGAATAGAGAAGGTCGCTGAGGGAGGCGCAGAGAAAAGGCACAGGGTTATGTCTTCAAAAAATATCGAGAGGACGATAATTTTTATGAGAAATCTGGATAGACCAAGTGGTGCAACAGATACATGCGTGTTTGCCGACAACGACGAGTTGTTTTCAAATTGATTTTAATAATATGTGCTACGACAAATTGAAAGAAAAACATTTCGAAATAACTCTTGACAAAGTCAATTTTATGAAACATTGACATTACCTAAGTTCAGGAAAGCCAAAGGTAGAAGTCGTGCTCAGTATCACAAAATAATTGAAAAATTTTAATGGTTATTTCGCAAGGTTGAGAAGACATCTAATCTGAACAAAGAGAACTCTGAACCGAAGAAACAAAAAAGGAGAAAAGTCAAACAACCGAAGAAAGTCTAAAGCGCCGGCAACGCCATATTCAACTAGTAAAGAATATTTGGGACAGTGTTTTCCCTTCAGTTTTAAGAATTTGGCGATTTTTGCGAAGGTTTTTCATGGTCGACGTCACTATAATTACTATTTTACTGGCGTATGGACCGTATTCTGTTGGAGATGTTTCCAAACGTTTCGTCATCCTGATCACTCCGCGGTCATCCTCAGCGGTGGCGTGGTCGCTTTTCAGTTTCTTATAATGGACTAAAATGGTAGCATAACGCGTACTTTTATTTAGAGTTAACCATCGCAAACACTCAGTTTCCGAAAGGGACCTTCTTATGTATTTGTGAAGAAAAATAATCTCGAACGAAACAAGCTGGGTTTCGTTCGGGAAATTATACCACTCTGCCAATTTGATACCACAATTTTGAGAGTGACCAAACCATAGTCACCTCTCTTCTAAAAAAGTAAAAGTCATGCAAACGAAATGTAATGTTTGTCAAGAAAACAAATATGATCTTTCCGACTTGTCCACACTCTTCACCTCGTCCCATTTCACTTCTCATATCGTCTCAGGAACATTCATGTGGTGTTCGTGCTAAAAAATTCTGATTGATTCGTTTGTACGCACAGGGATATCCTTATCCATTCGATTATAGTAGAACCTATTTCATCCGGAAGGTAGATTCCTCTTTCATTTCTAGCTGGGAGGGAGAGTTACCCGTGTTAATAAAATTCCGGATACTCCGAAAAAAAAAATACACCGGGAACGTAGACTTACGATTCACGGGCAAGGAACCATTTTGCGCATTTCGAAAGACATTTTACACCGGATACAGTACAGCACTGACAGATCATGAAATGCCCCTAAAGAACTAGTCTGTAAGTTTCTTGTGAGTCAACATTTCACGTCTGTTAATTTCTTTTCAGTCGGTTGTTGCAACACGATAGGAGTCTTATGACCATGCATTATAATAACTATCGTGGGTTCGGATGGGTACCCGAGGAAATAATTTGTCACGTTTGTTGTCTTTCCTGACGGCTTTGCTGACAGAGGTCAGCTGACAGAGGTCCTGACGGCTTTGCTTCGTCGCTTGAGGTACTAGTGGATGGTATGTTAAGAGCAATAGCGTGGGAGAACGATGTAAGCAATAGTCAAGAGGGAGCCGTTCAGGCTAGTATTTCATTTACTATAGCTACTTTTAATTCATATAAGCGAACTGATCATGTGTATGGAAATTCTAACTATGGATCATAAGAATAACATGAATTCTTTCGCAATCAAATCGTTCCTTTTTTTCTAAAATAAGATTTATCAGCTGCATTTACGTTTTCTACACATTTGTGGCAAATATCCAAAATAAATCCGCCAGCGGCAAATATCCAAAATAAATCCTGCAGCCTAAGGTGAAATGCACTTTCTTTTCCTACTTCTTCACATCATTTGTATTCCTTTTAGGGGCTTCAAATTCATGGGATCTTTAATTTTGCTTTTTTACCCTTGAAATCGTGACTCAACTGGCGGAGTCACCAAGTACCGAGCTCGGTTTTCTGGCCCGAGTGCTTTTTAAGTCAAGGCGAGCGGAAACCTGTCATACATGGCTGTCATCTAGTGAATTTTGTTGGTGGAGGCCTTTTAGCTGAGACCATGGTGAACGAGCGAAATCGCCTCGCTGATTGTAGTATAAATGATATTATGTTGTTAAATTAATGAAAATCGCAATCAAATATTCGACCGAACGCAACCCGCAGTGCCCACAGGTATGTTAGAGGACATGTTGCCTATATCCAATTCCGAAGAACGAATCGAATAGAAATGCAGTAGAATATGAGCGACATTAAAAACCAAAGTCAATTCTTATGGTCAAGAAGACCATATGACCACCCTTCAATCTAAATACAAACAACCCTAAGGAACAAATTAAAAACAATAGTGACTTAAGTAAACATTATTGAGGAAGTGAAGTATCGTAATCTCATGAATCTTAACGCGACTGGAACTCATAATTATTGTTGCTGAAAGACGCCGAAATTATTTGTTGCTTTTTTACGAGTCCAACAATCGGTTCCATCATCGAGACGTTAATCTCAAAATAGAATTAAACAATTAATTAGCTGAACCCGCGCAATTACATCGTACAAAAGTAAGAGCAAACAAACACAAACACACACACACACAAATCGTACCAGTAAGTAAACTTTTAAAACAATTATCACTCTTTCCAGTTAACAGATCAATTGTACAAAATGTACATGATTCTTAAAGAAATTTCAGCGAAGATAATTTCATCATTCTTGCATCGTTTTGTTGCCGTCCGTAGCTAATGCATAGTTTCTTTGAAAATAATTTAAGTAAAGAATGGCTTACAAAAATCTTCTTTCTCAAGAATGCTATGAAATTACCAAAACTAATGCAATCTATCTTCCAATTTTTACTTTCTCGTATACGTACGGAGTAATATACGTGTAATTGTGGAGTAATATACGTAGTAACATACGGAGTAATATACGTAGTATAGAGAAAGTTATGTAATGCAGCGGCAAAAACGGCGATTTTTGGACAGAAAAACTCGTACTGTGGGCCCGCAGAAAAGGTGGATAAATTACTCCCTTTAACACGTTATGTAGTCAGATTTTTAATTATACAAACAAGTTTTAAAATTAAGAAAATATTTCGGGTATTTATATCGAATATACTTTCTTATTCCGTGTAGAGGTATGCTAGGACAAAATTAAAGTATAGTTTCAATTAGACGAAAAATACTCATGTTACTAATGACACCTGTTTTGGTTGTATCATTTGGGATATTGAAAGTTGCTTCTTGTAACCGTAATGCTTCTTTATATTGGTCTTGAGGTCAGAACCATGAAGGTCTCATTATATATTTTTAATGATGCGTAAATAATAGTCTTTTTATAGTAAGACAAAAGCACTGCAAAAGCGTAGTTTACATGGGAAATACCCACAACTCTCGTCACGTACAGATATAGAACACGCCTGTCAACACCTGCCAAGGAACTAGTTGACTACGATATGGCAGCCTTCAATTTGTAACGCTACACTAGCGTTACTTGTACATCTCGGTAATACTATCTAATATCTTTGGTTCATTCTATTAATTTTACGATTCCATTAAAGTTTATTGTGTATACCATAAAACCGGAATAGCAAACGATAACACATCTGGAGACCACTACCTTTCATTTCAATGGGAAAAAATAACTAGTGGTGCTAAAACAACACGTACTTTATCGCCTGTACTTTCACGCAAAATTACTCGAAAAGCATTCAAATTTTCGAAAAATTGTACCTGACCTTATTTCAAAATCTTTATTTAAGGAACAGATTTCATTAAGGGAACACATCTTTTTCTTCATAATTGTATATGTAGGAAGACACTGGAAAAAACTAGAATTTTTGCAATTTTCGAAAAATCACAGTTTACAACGAAAACGATACCTGCACTATTCTCTTAAAAGTCCTTCATACTATTCAACATCAAAATTTAATCAAAAACGATGGTGACATTTTTTTAAACTTTGAAAATGTCCCAGGGGCATCATGTAAAGTATCCCCTAAAAATTTCGGTTTCAAATTCAAGGGACCGCGACATCAGCCAGATCGTTGGGGGAATATCAGTTTTGGAGAAAATCGACAGAACGATTTAGCCGCTAGCGTTGTTCAGAGACGGACGGACAGACAGACGTTTTGCCGTCAATCGATTTTTCGGTATCAAGGACCCACAAAATATGGATTCTGGATACAACGCGTGTTAGGGGATTTTTTTTCTTTTAAATTTAGCAACGGGATTTATCCCCTTTTTCGTTACCAGCGCCCTGTAATAAGAGTTTTTATGTAGAAAATTCCCGTTTCTAGCGCAGGATTACATAACTTTCTTTCTACTGCGTAAGAGGTTGCGAGAAAGTAAAACTCCGACATTTTGTTGAGTAGAAAGCCCAAAGCACTTTAAACAAAAACCATTAGTGTTTTAAATATGATGTGAAGCTGATTGAAATAACAGAAAGCGTATAAATAACATACAATATGGTTCCTTTCTTTCAAAAGAGTACGCTTAAAACGCTCGTGTTTCAAGAGACGCGTTTGAAGTTTCGTGTTCGTTTATGTAATACATGGGTGCAAAGTCTACTTCAAATGTTCTCTCGCGACGTATTTTTAAAGCAAGCCTGTGTCATTCATAGCAGTAGAAAACTATTCGAAAATGCTTTTTCTTGTTATTTATGTTTGCTAAATTGTAAGTTAGATTGTTCCAGAAAGGGAGTGGTTCGTATTTGAGAGAGTTTTTCGACATCCATTACTCTTTATGTTTACTCCCAGTGTTAATTGGAAGGGAATGAAACAAGCGTGTGATTACTTTCCACGCTGCCTCCTTTATGAGCGCTTTAATAGGAGGCCGTGGCAGAGCGTCGCGAGGCATCTTGTCGCGCGGGGGTGGAGCGGGGGAGTGGAAGGGCGCGGGCGGCGTGGGCGCTCCATCCGCGCGGGAATCCCCTTGCGCCCGGGCGGTAACTCGAGGTGACGGGGGTTAACTGCGCTCCAATTGGATTAGCGCGGCGCGCGCTCGCAGCCGCCACTGGCAGCCCAGCTCAAACATGAGCGCGCAGCCGCACGCGGCCACCCGCTCGCCCCGCTCGCCCCGCTCGCCCCGCTCGTCCACGCCCTACCCGCCCCGCTCGTCCAACCTCCGCTTGCCCAACCCCCGCTTTCCCCAACCCCCGCTCGCCCCGCTTGTCGGCGCCCTGCCCGCTCCGCTCGTCCTAACACCCCTCACCCCGCTCCGCTCTCCCCACCCAACCAAGCCCCCAGCTCGCCCTCGTCATCCTTGCCCTCTTCCTCACTTTCCGTATCCTCACTCCTCCCGCCCTCGGCTGTCTTCCACCTCGTCTCTATTGTGCCTCGCCTTCCTGCTCTTCACGCTCGTGTTCGTGGAAATTGGCTCCGTTTCATATTTTGCAGGTTTGACCTGCCTCATTCTGGTTCGTGCTAAACGCTTTCCATTCCACTTACTCCTTACTTGACCTCCCTTGGTTCTGCTTGCCACTGGTCTCTTTCTGCACATTTCTCGTGGCTGGCCTTTGCTTCCCACGGCATGGCAGTTCTGCTTCAAACCTGACCTACCGGATAATACGCGCAGTATCTCTCTTTTCGTAACTTTATCTACATCATATGTGGATTTAACCTTCCTCGTTCTGGCTCGCACTACTCCTTACCACCGCTTCCGCATCTCCGCTCTGTCGTGCATCGTCTTTTTGCTGCAATACAGTTTCTTCAAAGCGTGACCCATTCTTCAGGACCATATTTTCCTAACGGACTCGCTGTTTTTCTAATGTTGAATTTTGCAATATTCGCCGCACTCAGCTTTATTACACAGTTTTTCTGCTTTACACCCTTTACTTGCCAGCTGCCCTCACTCTCATCACGCTTCACAAATTATTGCAACAGACCAGTATATTTCCATTGTATCCTCTGTTCTTAGCGGTCCGCTTTCTTGCTGATCCTTCTCTCTCATCCATTGCAGCTATAGCTTATCTGCTCTCCGCCCCTCTCCGTTTGTATTATCGGCCCAAACCTTACCATCTGCCGTATTCTTACCAGTTTTACGCACATCTGCAATGTCGATATGTCAATCAGCCCTTAAGGTAGTAAAAGATACACTGATACTTCGATATACCGTTATGTTTATCGTCGTCATGCTGAAGGTTACACAAAAAATAATTTGAGAATTTAGCGTGCATTTCCACATGTAATGCAGATGGTCAACAGCTTGAAAACCAGTCGGTCGCTCTGGATTTTACTGAATTTGTGTTCTTTGTTGGAATGGATTTTGTTGAATATTGTTAATTAATAACATGTATATCACCATGTATATTTTACAAATTATATTAACATCGGTACTCCGCTGTTGAATAAAAGAAGCGAAATTTGAGAAAAAAACGTATTTTTAAGACTCTCTCTCTCTCAGTGACATTATTGCGTAATTCTATCTCCCTGCCCGTTGCGCCCAAGCCTTTGCCAGTCATCTTCTTACGCAGAAACTAATCCGTTCGTTGCTCCAAGCGACCCGTCGTAGGAGTAGTAGGTGGCAGGTGGTTACTTTATACCAATGCAGTGTATCGATACCTTTATACTGATGTAACGAAAGAAATGTTAATTTATTTGAACACACGCATATCGCAGGAAAAAAGCTGTCACTGATTTAAAAACATTCATTGACGAGGGTGTGCAAAACTGTTTCGCGTACTCAGGCGAATTATTTGTACCTTTCCATCTAAATGTATTGGGCTTGTTTTAAATTCCTTTTATGTTTTTTTTCGTTAATGCCTCATGTACTTGATCGTTAACGTTCTTACGTACAAATAACAGCCAGAAATTTCATTTTCAATTATAATTACACATTTAGTGTAAAGATATTTTTCCAGTTGAATATTTTTTAAAAGGGGAGTAATTTTTTGTACAGTATGATGGGAAGTTTAATACAATGTGTAAGTTGTTATCAATTTTAAGTTTCTATAAGGAAATTTTCCATTTGTAAACCAAGGGGTTTCTAACAAGAGGATTTTTCTTCAGGTCTTTTAGTGTACTACACACTCCTTTTATATTTTTGGATTTGGAGGCAGTTTTGTGAACCTAGTTTGGATCTTCAAGCTTTTTTCATAACGTGTTTCTTAGGCAAAAGGAAATTGAGGAACGCAGCTTTGTTTAGCGTTTTTTAATATAAAATTGTTCAACTCATCAACTGTATTCTATAAACATGAAGATATTTGTAGATGTGCATTCCTGATAACAACAATTTGTATATACTACTTTTTCACTCCCAAGCTGAAAATCAAACGTTTAATTCTTTAATAGAAAAAATGATTAACTAGTTCAAAGTGATGAAGACAGAAAGGAAGTAAATTTCCTCTCGGAACTAAATAACTTCCTCCTTTCGGTAGTAAGTTAAAACCCTGCATCATTGTCATCTCAACCTCCCTCCCTGCACTATTGTCACCATCCCCTAGGAGGCCATTCAGAAAATACTTTTGCGAAATTCAGCTTGTTATCCCAAATTCAAATTAAAAACAAGGCTCATTTTTATGAGATTTTTATTTATAGAGGGTTGTTATTTGTGCTTTGAATATTTCAGAAAAATTGTGATTCGTTCATTTCTCATGAAAACCCATATTCAGTCAAGGTGTGGGTCCCCCTCCAAGTATATTTTAGGGATTTTTCTTTTGAAGGACCCTAATCTCTTCGCCACCCCCTCTCTGCCTTCTGTGTCATTGCAACCCGCAAATGCCGCCGCACCACGCTTCGCGGCCGCAGTGGGTGTTCGGTTACGCGCGGCGCGGCGTGGGTGGCGGCGGGCGAGGCGAAGCGCGAGCGGCCAAAGTGAGCCGCCCAGTGGCCGATACGCACATGCCCGCCCGCTTGCCCTCCCGCCCACCCCCACTTGCCCAGCCGCCCCCCGCTCGCTCCCGCCCTCGCTCGGCCACCCCCGCTCACCCAACCGCGCTCGCCATCGGGGCTTACAGGAGCAACCGTTATTCCTGTCGCTGATGCATTAATTGAAGACGCGACGCCAGCCAGCGTGCGTCGGCGCTTCCCGTGTTGTAATCGTGCGCGCCACTTTGTCGGCGCGCGCGTGCGTCTGTTCTTTGTGCTCTTTACGAGCGTCGGGCCCAAGCTCATCAGGAGGCCCGCGGCTGGTCGGGCGGTGGCGTTTCCTTTACTGCCCGTTTCGGCGATTCTGTTACACTCTTCCACTGCCTGTTACTCTTTCTCCTGCGCTAATCAACCCTCTTAGCTTTACTTCAAACTCATTATGTTAGCTCGTTAGGTTTATGTGAACCAGGATTTGAAGAAAAGGAGCAAGATTGTTTTGATGGCCATCGTTGCAATTTGTGATTATGAAAGTAGCGTGTGAATCTCAAATATTTTGCATAATTTGATATATTCCGTTCGGAAATCAGAAAACTCATGGATTATATCATTATCGTCACATCGATCGTCACATTTAGTTTGCACCACATTCTGAAATTTGCAATTTTTTAAATATATCTTATTTTTGATCGCTCGAAAATGTTTAATAGAAAGAACGTTAGTTATTAGTCATAAATAATAAAACAAGCTTCAATATTTTTTAAAGGTCCAAGCGTATCTACTTACTTTAGAAAGAGGAAACGACTTACTTTTATGAAGAAGCAAAACATCGTGTTGAGAGAGAGCGCCATTTAAAGACATCAATGTCACAAACTTAGGAAAATCCTTTTATCCACTTTGGTTAAGTAAACTCAAACATTATGCCATTATAATCAGTTTCGTAATGAAATAATTCACCGCCCTAGTGTGATAATGTATATGTATATCCTAGTGTGATAATGTACGAGTGTATCCTGATTGCATATCTAGTCCTTTGATATGCAGTTGAACAGTGTGATGGAAGTATGCTCATTTAGGCATATTTGATAATTTGTTAAGTTCTTTTTTCGTAAGGGAAAAGCTGTGCATTTTTCATAGTAGTTACTCCAAACATATTTGCATATCTCAAATCTAAATGTCGTGCAGTATAGTGCTAGTGAAATAATTAGGTCACTTCAGACACCTTGGCATAGAATGGAAACTCGATAATGGCAAAACTCTAGTGGATAAGACAAATTGGGGCATTGTGGAGTGAGTTGAATATTACGTTTGCACGGGCCGGATTTATGGCGCGCGTGTAGTCATTTATCTAAATAATCTAACCGTATGAACGATAATTAGTGTCATTATGTGCGTATCTCGTTATCAGAATTCTTAGTCATTCGACCATACAGTATGTCCTACCAATTATGGTTATCACATCACCAATAATTTCTAAATGGTCACGATATCAAAATATTAAAACATAATTTTCCCCTCAGCGCCATTGAACCATGGGGCAAGCAATGTCTTGAAGATCTGGTGTTAGAAATGTTTTTATTAAAGAGATATTGAATCCTATTTTATTTCGTAAATGGACTTTAGGATTCATGCAACGGATAGATCATAAAAAAGGAATACAATGAGTGGTAAATCTCTGTAATTAGTCTACGTGCAAGCATTAATTTTACGGAGTAAATATTAGTGAATGGAGAGATTGATTAATGACGGGATATTGAAAGGATTATCATGGTTTTCCAACGTGTACACCGAAACTGTGAACGATCTCTTCTTGCCTTAGGTAACTTTTCAGCGACGTATTCTCCTTGATGAAATTGGTAAATTAGAAGATATGATTTAGTGTTCGAACGCTCTGACACCTTCAAATGAGAATTGAACTCGCTTTGTGGGACCAGCTTGTGTGGACAGGATGGTATTGAATTCGTAAAATGGATACCTACGGGAACACTCCCGCTGTCAAGAGTTCCTCACGCGGAGTGTACGTTACCGATGGATCCGAACTCAGCTGGCCCCGCCCCGCCCTTTCCCCACCCCGCTCTCGTCTTATCCCGCCCTGTCCTCGCATCCCACCCCGCCCCTCCTCTCTGCGCCTCACCCACCCTTCTACACCCAGCCCTTCCCCGTCCTTCCCTGTTCCCTCTTGTCTCGTCGAGCCACGTGGGACCCCCGCCCTACCTCCTTTCGCCCCCCTCTACCCCGCCCTGACTCTTTGTAACAATTTTAGAACTATTACCTCACAGTTTATGTAGAAGGACCACCCATTTGTTTAGACATGCAAATGCCACAGAATATAGAAAGAAGAATGTAATTAATCTACGTCGATTTTGAAAGAACTACAACAGAACATCGTTTGTTGTACACCGACTTTTTAAAAATTACGTGAGTTAGTGGAGTTATTACCGCTTAACGTTACTTCCCTGTTATTCCTGATATTGTGAAAATTTATACTTATAAAGTAATTTGATTCTTCTACCTATAAGTGTAAAACGAGTACTCCTCAGTACTTTCCTGCGAGGGAATTGTGATTCTTTACTCATATGGAGATCTCTTTAAAATAGTTAAAATGATGTTAGCGATAGATTGTGAGGATAGTCGTCTTTCCTGGCCCAACAATATTGACTCTGCTTGGATGGAGAAAGAGAAGGAATGCCGTGTTAGCTGCGATTGAGTTTCCATTCCAGATGATGTGGAATATTTCGTGGATTTTCCCATGAGAAAGCTTAATGTGTGAATTTTTATTTAAAAATTGCCATTGAAAAAATTTACGTTTTCATGTAACAACATTTAAAAGCTAATAGATTATTTTTTAAATTTTTTTACAAACTGAAAACTTCAGTAATACTTTTAACGCGACTTTGAAATTCTTAGATTTTTCTGCAGTATCTTCTCTATAATGTTCTGTTAAAATCTGAATGTGGAAAAACTGTGTTCCACATAAAAGAACAATAGAGATGTGAATTGAATTTCATGTCGATGATTTTCTATGTCAGAGCAGCTCTTCTTGTCCCTTCTGACCACAAAAAAACACAATACACACATTTTTTACGTGACGGAATTAATTTAATAAAAATGCACAATTTACGAAAGCCATTGGTTGGAATATATTAGGTGCAAACTTCACTAATCTGGTTCTGGAACTTGGTTTTCACCAAACACCACGTTATAATATCTTTCTCTCTGTCTCTTCCTCAGACGCATACACAGTCACACATCGCTCTAATCATCCGTAATGCATTGCTCAATTGGCGTCCCCGGGGTGGCTCATTGCTGGTGCGGGGGCCACGAGAGCACACGTCCAACACGAGCGACGCCGCCTGACCGGGACCCCCCCCCTCCCCCGTTTCTCAGCTCCACTCGACCGCCCCGCCCCGCCCCGCCCGCCTGGCGCAAAGGGGCAAAGGAGCCGCCGCCAATTACGGCGTAGGTGGGGCAACGGTGGCGGCGGCGTCGTCGAAGAAGGGGCGTGGTTCGGCGATGTGGGTCAGCGGCGGCCGTTTCTCAGCAAACGCCCCGCCCGCACACGCACGTACATCTCACTCCACTCCTCCACTCCGCCGGTCCACGCGGCCAGTGCGGTTGGGAAACGCGGCCGGAATAGCGCGCGGGAATCCGCAGATTAAGGAATAATGCCCGCCAACACCGCGCCTTGCCCGCTTGAGCGGAGAGAGAGAAGCGTCTTCGGCGGTTGAAGATGCGGACAGCTAAGAACTGCGAGATCACAGCGCTCACAGTGTCTGTGAAATCGAAGTGCAGCGGAACCTCTCTACTTCGTGACTTTCTCTCTTTAATCCCTCTTAACTTTCTTGTGTAATGTCAAATATTCGCAGTCGACAAAATAGACAGTAGTTATAATGATGCGACAAACCAAGATATGTGATGACCCATTATACCCAAGATTCTTATAGTAGCCATGTTTTTCGATTGAACACTCACAGTATCTTCGCAATTTCTGAAAAAGAGAGAAAAAAAAAACAAACAATTTTCAGAATTTTCAGTTACAAATGTGTTTGAATATTACAAGAACACCTTGCGGGTGTAGCAATAGTGTGTTGTTGAATAGTTTAAAAGTGAAACTTACCTACTCTAAAACCCGTGTTTTGAGGTAAATCAACTTGAAGATTCCGTTGACAATGTGTCTACTCAGTATCATTTGCTAGATTGGAATTGCGTTATTTTTTAATCAAAGAGTAATTTTTTTAGACACAGTAAATGTGTTGTAATTGTAATTAATTGCGCATTGTAATTTTAATGTTATCCCAAAGATAATCACCTCTGCTCCTGAAAATACTTTTTTGTACCATCAAAGTCAGTTATTCGGTTGAAAAGTTATAAAGACGAGAAGAAAACCGCGTAATTCTGGATAAGAATACGTTTTTTAACGCAGTCTAGTAATTCTATGCACGCGATTTGGAAATAAGTTGACAGATGTGGCAGGAGTGCGAGTCAAAATTAAACACGCGCGCGTTGTGTGGGAGAGTAACCTCGACTGGTGGGCGAGTGGTTTCAAGAGTCGCGTCGCGTGCAACAGGAAATATGAACGACGAAGCCCGCTCGGGTTACTTGCCTCAGGGTATAAAAGCGGCAGTAACATAATTGTTGTTGCGATCTCGTGTAAGTAAAGATAATGCAACTTTGATTTTGTTCTTCTGAGGAACAAAACCTGTAGTCATCTGGAATGCTGGGTGTAGGGGGACAGTTGCCAACAATTTTCTCCAGTTAGAGTTTGCCGCTTTTTCGGATTTGACCCGTAGGCTCTGGGCTTGAAGAGTGGGCTTCGGATTGATTCTGATAATATCCGGATTATTTTACTATTTTGTTCAGCTTACACAATTATAATAATTTAAGCATAATTTTTAATAGAGAATACGCGATTCCTTTTTTAAAATTGGGTTCACATTTTTCATTGTAAGTTCTTACTTTGACATTTTCAAAAACTTATTTCACTTCATAATGAGACACCATGACAGTTTCCGACTGAAGTTCAATAGATATCGAAAGGAATAATTAAAAAGATTGTGTGCAATAACGTTAGTCACAGAAAACACCATCGTATTTGTACGTCTCTTGTTTAACTGCGATATATGAAAATGAAAAAGTACATTATTTATATATTTATATATTTAGAAGTCCTTACACCTAGTAGGTTTTATTGTGTTTCGTGAACATGTCATAAGTTGCTGCTCCGAAAAAAAATATTTGATCAAATGTGCAAATATATTTAAATTCAGCACATTTTTTAAAAATTCACTTATTTCAGGAGCCTTAAAATATTCAGAAGTGGTATTTGCTGGCCTGTGCAATAAATCGATTTTTTAAAATTGAATTTTGCACCAATCGAATTCGTAACAAGGAAACAACCTTTTGCTCTACTTATTCGCCCCCCACCCACCCCTCGATCCATGTACATTAAAGATTGAGTGAGAATGTTTCGGCAAGGAGCAAGTTTTATTTACTGAAGTAAAGTACCGGAAAATAGTTAACGGATAGTAAGAAATTCAATAATGTATTTAATGCATTCATGTGTATTTTTGCTGCCGAATCCTAGTTACTGCAATGTTAAAATTTTACAGTACTTAATAATTGTTATTTAAAAATACGCTGCAAATTAACGAATGAAATTTCAAGATTCTGTTGGTGTATTCAAGATAATGATAGAAAAAAGGAAGATTTTTAACATTATTTCCCAGTCTCTTTTCAATTCTGAATTTTCGTGTGATTTTCTTGTGTTTCGAATCGCATAACAGCAAGGACATTATTTCTTGTGCGTTTATAAACGAACAGAAACGATACACCAACAATTTTTGTTTCAAACAGAAGCTTGATAATCCAAGATTCAATACGACAAACATGTTTGCTAGAGCGGTTGCGTTGTCCCATATGAAATCATGCCCTTTAATATTTTGAAATTATTAAAATCTTTTGTAGGATATATTGGTCTGGTTCCAAACCTTTCGTATCTATTTAATAACTAGTATAACTAGTTTTATAACTTTTCTTGTACTATGTAGAAATTCTTTCTTTTAAAATATCTTATCTAAAACGTTTTCTAAACTATTATTAATAAACAAATCCAAAAGCTGTGCCTACGTGCGAGAAAACAGTCGCGTGTGTGTCGTAACCGCCAGTCCGATTGGTTGCGTGACCGGTCCAATGGGACAATCTGGAGCTCATCTTGAGGTCGGACATCCCCATGTGGAAACTTCCTGAAGCGCCTAACGAGACGGGGCGTCGCGTTGGCCCATCCGCATCTCACGCTCACCACCAGCCCAGCGAGCTGATCTGGATCCATTGCGAAAACAAGGCTTCCCTGGCCACTAATACGGTACGCGGAGATATTCAGAAGGTGGCGCTGTTCGTATGGCATGACTGAGTTCGAAATTGAGAAAAGCTATCGTGATTTAGCTTTGTTGATTTGTGCGTGAGTTGTCTATAACTCGACCGATTTTTTTCACCTTTAGCGGCGTAAGTCGGAGAGCGGGTCGGAAGACTGAAATCTTCCGACTTGTGTACATTCGTAGAGGCTGATCACTCAGCGAACGTAATCCATCCAAAGACTTTGTTAGCTAGGTAAATTGTTCATTTTCCAATCACCGGTTGTCCGATGGTTCTAGATTCTCGTGGGAATTTGATTAACTCATTCTGTGAATTAAAAGTATCTACTTTCTAAGTTCGTTTATATGAAAATTTGAAAGTCGGGACGTAAATAACAGTAAATAACCCTTTTTTAATACTAGTGCAGATGGAAAGTGAAAAATAAGAAAGGTAAAGGAATGGACAAAAAAAATGGATGGTCATGACACACCAACAGTGCGCGCCTCTTATTTATTAAGGTAGTTGACCACACATGCCAGGAGCTTAGAGCTTGTCCCGGCTGGGGTGGTGCTCCGCTGGTGGGAGGTTGAGAAAACCCCCGCAACGGGAAGGTCGGTGCCGGATCTCGCCAACCAGCGGGGGAAGATCAGCGCCATCTCACGCGATAAAACAATGCACAGGGACCAACGTCTTTAGCAGTTGGCGGACCCGGAATCACCAATCAATCAGTCATTAAAGTAGTTGACATAACAGTACAAGTTTCATATTTCAGAATCGTGACTACACGTATACCCGTTTTAAAGACTCTGAAAGAAGTTCACTGCAGTGTTCACAAGATGCTGCTATCGATGTAGAAGACACTGAATGCCATCTATTTCACCATTTTGCTCTCATGGCTCACATGTGGCATTCTTTGACATTTCTTTTAAAGAGAGCGGTTT
Organism: Teleogryllus occipitalis; assembly: GCA_011170035.1. Classification (NCBI taxonomy): domain Eukaryota; kingdom Metazoa; phylum Arthropoda; class Insecta; order Orthoptera; family Gryllidae; genus Teleogryllus; species Teleogryllus occipitalis. The sequence goes on along the minus strand of BLKR01005569.1, from coordinate 61,903 downwards.
TTTATATACGCGCTATCTGACACGACGGGAGCAGACAACTGATTTCACTTTGCTCTGTATCCTATTACTGTCAGATTCTCATCTCATGTTGTGAATGCGACAAATAATATGTGATATATAACATTTCTGTAAAAAGAACAAACACAATAATTACCATGACTTATGCCCAACCCTCATACATACATACATGTATGCATGTATGCTTACAGTCTTGTAGTTTCATGAGCCACATTCGTTTTTCGTTCCTGTGGCTATAAATTATTTGTTCAATGACAATTACATTTATCTCTTCAATTCAGTGCGATTCCACACTATGTTGCTTCTTCTTGTGCGACTGAGTCACCCAAGACAAGATGTTCCTTAACCGATCACTCTTTACTTTTGTCTACCTTTATATTTAATGTTACTCTACACTTTCGCCGCTGTTTTTAAACAGGTTTCAAATAATTCCTTTTGTGATTACTGAAAATTATTTATCGCACTTGCATAATTTGAGTTAATACCTTTCATTTACGGAAATTCTCTTCCTGAACCCACGCGTTTTGGAGTTTGCTACTCGTATTTTTCACCGGCCTCATATTCTTTCCTCATGTTCGGCTTTCACATCTAGGCGGTCGCGTGTGTCGTTGAGAAATGTGTAATGAAGAAGGATGAGGTGCCTTCTTTCATTTCATTTCGCTTCGCTCCAAATTGTGATGGATGGTAGGAGATAATGACACGTGAAATTATAATCGGTAATCCATTCTTGCGTGAGTTTTCATGTCAATACTCTTTTGGTCCATTACAATGATAGTAAGGAAACTAGTAATGACTCAATATTCAAACACAAAGAAGCACGTGTCTGAATACGGTAATTAGCGTAAATAAAACTTTTTAAACTGAAAAATATTTTCAACTCTCAATGCACCTAAAACCATTTAGGTTATTCTCATTGCACCTGCACGGTGAAGCGTTGACATTATGATGAGAATCTGAATTTTTAATTATGCGTGACAACTAGGGAAACACCAAATAACCACCTCTTGAAAAGATGATGACTTGAGTGCGCGGCGGTGGCCTGTAGGCTAAACGCCAAATGCTGTGTCGAAGAATTCTCGGCTTATGGCACGTTCCCGAGTTTCTTCCGTTCGTATCTCAAGCAGATCCTGCCGTCTCCCATGACCCGGAAGTCAAAGTACGTAGCAAGTACACTTGCAAGCGCATTTGCACGTGCTCGCTATTTACTTATAGGCGTGCTGTCATTAGAAAGAAGATAATTTTGTGTTGACGGGGTGGCTGAACTTCCATGCCATCATCCTTCCTACCTACGTTTCCTGTACAATTTGTCCTTTATAAAACTTGATAGAATATGCTCGTCACATTCGGAACTTTTTCAGTGTATATGTCGCGGCTAAAGACCGAATGTAGGTAATATTAGGATTGTCTGATTGAATCGAACATTAAGATCGTATCAAAGATATAAATATGAATGGATAAAGATGTTTCAAAATGACGATAAACGGACCACTGCTGACTTCACCCGACCACCGTTAGCGAATGTTGGTGTCAGCCACAGAGCTCTGGCTGCTGCCTTGGGTAAGGTGATTGCTCTAGTGGGAGGGGTTTATTTTGGGCATAGAAATGCGTTGAAAGTTGTGCGATGCACAGACTCAAGTTTGCTTTTATCACGTCCAATCCCCGGAGCTTCGTCGCCAAGACAGACATTTTATTTATTAAGGCGAAGAGACTCGTCATTTTGAGATCATTGAGGGCATGATGAGTGATCTCATGACTGCATGTTGCGATAATGATCATGCGAATGATCGAGAAGTCGTGGAATCGTAGAAGTCCGGGGAAACGTGAGAACCCCTACAAAACCTCCCAAGAGCTCGCTTTCTCCACCTCAAACATCACCGAATCTGCTGATGTTTGAGGTTCACGCCGTGTGAGGGAATCGAACACGACTGCAAGGTGTGTGAGCTAGCTATTACGCTACGAGCTCCCCAGCAGTCATCCGACACATTTACTGCCGATTTCTTAAGATTAGAGTTTTTGGATACCATAAAATATTACGGGGCAACCACGTGACCCATAGCATTTGAAGTGTATGACGAGTTTTTTAGAGCACTCACTGTAGTACAAATTTTTTTAGGGGACACTCTTTTGCCATATCACAATTATTGCAAACTGTGTTATGGCAACACTGTGTGCCCTAAAATCCCACATTGCCGCATCCTCTTGTGTCGCATTTGTTCGGCTAGAACTGCCCGCCAACAAACGATCTCTGTATAATTGTATTAATGTATTCTTAAATATAAATAATACACAGATAATTATGGAGATTATCACCACCAACTTGAATTTCATCAAAGGGGTGTACTTCGCAACTCACTGTCGCCACAGTTGGGACCAAATTCCATTTAGTGTGATCACGTGACTAGTTCAGTGTGAGACAAATCACGTGATTACACTCTCTAATTCTGATCTAATAGCGTTTCCAGCTGTCACTTTAGCGTAACGTTGGCGTTCGCGCATGCACAGTCGCCCCAAAGTGGTCTTGTAGCGTCAACGTGAAGGTGCTGAGCAAAAAGTCCTGATGAGTGATGACGTTGGGATTGCGGGGCGGGGTCTGGGCCTGCTCTCTCGGCGTGGCGTGGCGTGGCGTGGCGTGGGGTCGCCGGCTGCTGTGGGTGGCGGTGCGCGTGCAGGTTGTGCCCTCCGGAGCGGGCGCGCAGCCCACAGCGGCACGTGGCGGCGCCGCGAAGGAGGTTACGCCTCGCCGCGCCTCCACGTGGCCAAGCGGGTCAAAGTTCGGCCTCATTCGTGTCAACGAACCTCAACGCGAGCATTTACCATTTAACGGCATCGGCGCGTGGGCCCTCTCGCTACTGCCGCCGCCACCGCCGCCACGCCACGCCGGGGCGCTGGGCCTGCCGCCGGCTGCTTTGAACGATAGTTTTTCGTGTGGTTTTTTTCGATCAACACCAAGCGAATGCTGGAGCGTTGCCTCAACAAACGGGCTCGGACCAAGCGCGATCGTTCCTTAATAACCCCTTCCCTTCCACTCGCATACTTACATTTACACGCACGACGCTACCACATATTGCTGGAGTCCAGGCGGGAGGTTAGAGCTAGTCCGGTTCAGGCGGTGTCCCGCTGAAGGATGTGCTTAGAGGGAAATCGCGCAAGGCGGCGTATACGTCAAGTCTGGATCGCACCTTCCAGTGAGAGAGGAACACCACCACTTCGTCGATCCGTTACACTTACGGGACTAATAACCTGAGTAGTTGATTCGCCTGGAATCAATATTCACTCTCTCCAGGTCTTCCATGCACCACGATTTTGGGGCTTCGTTCGTGAATGGTCTGGACATACCACTCGAGATGACTAGAATAATTTCCTGTAATAATAAAATATCATTGGTTTATTCCCAGTGGGGACTACCCAAATGCGAAAAGGAGTGCAAATTGAATCCCTTAACTACTACGTTTCTGCACTAGTCCACAACTTTTTCTAATTTCCCATCTTCACCTTGTAGTCGTTTTGAATAACGCTCTATTAATGATGAAGGGATCATTTCGAGCTTCATCCGAATAATGTTGACATTCGAAGGCCAAACCTCATCGCCAACACGGAAATGCGTAGCGAAGTGTCAGGTGAGGTAATTGGTGAATTAAAATGGAATCGTGTGGATTGAAATTGCGAACTGACACAATTGAACACCAAAGGATTCACCTTGCCTTACACTAGCTTTAGAAAGCTTTCCGTAAGCAATCTGATTCTTTTTTCTTTCTCGCCCTTCTACGTAAGTAGTAGAGTAACACGTTGTGTAGTCAGAATCCATATTTTGCGAGTCCTTGATACCGAAAAGTCCTGTGACGACCAAACGTCCATCTGTCCTCTGTGGTCAAGTCCAGCTGCTAAACCGGTCAGACGATTTTCTCCCAGATATTTCCTGATGCATCTGAACGAATTCGAGGCCATGCGAACTTGACAAGAATATTTGTGTATGACAATGTAGTATGGCATGTAATCGGCGCGCCGATTACGCCGCGGCGTCGTGTTCCTTCGGCGCCGCACGGAGCGCTGGAGTCGCTGATCACACGTCATGGGGCATTTAACACGGAACTGCGCTACTCTGTGATACGTCTACGTGGTTCTCCCGCACTGCCGCAGGTCTCTGGCGGGCTTTATTAGGAACCAGTCCTCTTAGCGACAGGCGCATCTACCTAGATATTTAAATTATTTCTTTTCCGCATTTGTTTTGTATGATCTTCACCGAACTTTGCAAGGACACTGCGACTACTCTGAAGAAGCGTGTACAAAATCTCTTCATACACTATCTGTTTGTTGTATTGATATCGGTTACATGTCGTTGAATTCACTTTTATTAGTATAGATTTTGCTTTTTTTTATTATAATAAGTGCTGATCCCTATTTATCAATAAGCAGTGTGACAGTTACATGTATCTAAAATCCCAGCAAAGACTACAATGTAATTCACGAAGACATTTGTTTGACATTTTATAATATAATAAGTTTTTCTTTAGATTATTGGAATGAATCAAAAGTTAAATTGTCTTAATGCTGTATCTTTTCTGTTTTCAGTTATTAAACTCTCCGGCGCACTCCATGCCACCTTTGTCGTTGGTGAGCCATTCATTGCTGTTGTCCTTCATCACTGGCACAAATAAAAGGTAGTCACACAAATCTGTTCTGTCTCCCAAAACTATGTATTTATATAGTTTTGTCACAATTTCATAGTGATCTTATTTATGTTGATTAATTTATGCCTAGCAGAAGAATATTGCCGTGTTGATTTCTTTATATTCTATTATGATAAAATTTCCTTCACTGTGCAAGAATATAAGTACATTGAAGATTAAAAATCTAAACCATTAATGTATCGCCTGTTATTCTTTCAGGAGAGATGAGCCAAATTCTCACCGACAATTATTATCTGATGATGATGATGACGAAAAGATGGACTATCATGACGATTCTGATAAAGAAGAAAACAAAGACCAGGTTTCAACAAGAAGATTTGAAAATAGAAAGCGAGAATTAATGAGCAAACATAAGTCCACGGAGACGACTTCCATGGTCGTTGATACCGAACAAAAACTTCTCCAAATTCAAAAGAAACCATTAGATTGGGTATCAGAATTATTGACGTGATTTTATTAAAGTTTTGTTAGATTTCCCTTGCTAAAACATTGTGTTGATGTCATGTGTTAAGTGTTCCATTAGCTGTTCATTTGAACATTGCATTGGAGCATTTACATAAAAGAAAATTATATGTATATTTTATATTTTATAAAAAAGTATCACCACATTGGTGATTATGGAGCTGCATTAATGTTTTTATCATTTTTATTTCCCCTTTGTCCTACTCTTCTACTTTAATCAGAGAACTGTTTTCTAGCAGATTTCCATTCTTCACAACTCACCATCGCTCAGTTTTTCCCTTGTCTCTTTCCCCTTTTCTATTTCCCCTATTACTTTTTCCTCTTTCTCCCTTTCCTCTTTCCCTCTTTTTCTTTTACTCTTTTCTCTTATCTTCTCTCTTAACCCTCTTGTCCCCTTCTCTTACCCATTTTCTCTTACATCTTTCCCCCTTTCCTTTTCCCTCCTTTTCTCTTTTCTCTTCCCCCTTTTCTCTCCTTCTATGTTTCTCCTTTTCTGTACTGCTTTCTCTTGCCCTGTTCCTTTTTTCTTCCCATGTTTCTTATTCCCTCTTTTCTCTTTCTCCATTTTCATTTCTCAATTCTCTCCTCTCATTTCTATTCCCTCTTTTCTCCTTTCCGTTTTCGTCTCTTTCTCTTTTATCTTTCCCCATTCTCATCTCCCTATTTTCTCATCCCCCTGTTCTAATTCCCCTTTCTCTCTTCACCCTCATCTCTTTCTATTTGTTTCCCTTCTTTTTTCTTTCTTTCCCGTTTCTCCTTCTCCCCTTTTGTCTCTCTTCTCGTTCCTTTTCCGCATTTTACTTTGACTCTTTATACACTTTGCTCTTTCATCCTTTTACCTTTCCCCTATTACATATCTTTTTCTCTCTGCTCCTTTCACTTAGCTTCTATTCCTGTGTTTCTATGTAAATGTTTCCCCCTCTACCATTTAGGAGCCCACTTCAACATGTATTTCCATCAAATTCTCGACATCGGTTTTTCTTAATATTTTATTTTAGTATTATTGTGGCCTGTATGCATCCCAGTAAGAGCCAGGGCATTCGTCCTATGCAGGGTTAAAATTTGGTTGGTTCTAACTTCCCCTAGCTTAAACTAACAAATGTTTTTTCCCACTTCCTGACTCGATCCAACATTTATTACAATAATTCAACAATAATTACAAACACTTCTGTGATCTTATATAAACAGGAATAAATACAAGAAACACTATATTTATGAGGAAGTACAAATTACCCCTATTACTGTATTTGAGTAACTCCTCGAGTGTGCAGATGTACGTATGTGCCATTTGTCATTCACGGCTAGACCGCTTCCTATGCACTAATCGAGACGTGAGGGGTCATTCGACGGGTCTCGGTTTCCTGATGGGGAACTGATAATTTGTTTTCAGATCCGACCAGAACATTCAAAAAAATTTCCAAAAAGGTTTTTGGCGCTGCGATCTTAGTGAGTAAGCCGGGAATTAAACCAACGCCACCTAAACACATCTACGTAAGGAGTAGCGGCTCATGCATAGATTGCACGGTTGCACAACCCCCAGAAAAGGAAAAAGATCTCATAATTTCTTAGGAATATTCATTTTTTAATTTACATTCCATTTTCAAGATATTGCAGCAATGCCGATGTATATGAAATCATTTTGAAATCAAAGAGCGTCCAACTGGCGCTCTCTCCGGTGTCTGGTGCCTTGCCAGGAATTGCACCACGCTTTTGGCTCTTGACTGTATTAATAGGTTTATTGATTTAATCTTTGACCCTTCGATTTAACACGGGGGACATACAGCCTTTTGGTTGGGCAACCAGCCTAGTGGCGCTGTCTAGAACTGCGCGGCGACGGAGGGAATCTTGGAATACCCATATTCTGTCTTCGTCTGACTCGCTACAACGTAGTTTTATGATTTTCGCTTATTATTGAAACAAGTTCAGTCAATTATTGACGATATTCAATGCATTGTTTGTGATATTTGGAGACTTTGTTTTCATTTGATATTAGGTTTGTTGGTTCAAAACGTACATTTGACGAGTTCTTTGTGTAAAGGTGGCGGTTCAGAATGGAAATCCCTTAAGTGTCCCGCGGAAGCCAGTGTGGCTGCAGGTGGACAGCGGTTTGCGAACGTCCTTGTGAATAAGAACGTGTGTCGAAGATCTTTTATTATTGCCAGGGTAGTGAAGTTTTCGAAATAAAATAATTTAAATTGTGTGAAACGTAACGAAGCAATAATGCTTGTTGCGATAAGCTGGAGTCGAACTTAAGTGCCCTGTGTAAGTCAAAGCCTGAACCACGTGCAACGAGAAGTATATAACCCTTACGCGGACCCCTAAAATTATGTAAGTAGTGTTTTAATACAGACTTTTATTTAACTTAGTTTTAATTGATTTGAATTGCTTACATTTTTATTGTATATTCGTATTATGAATTTTGGAAATTACATTTGTCATTCGATGAAGGTGAAAATTCCTATTGGGGCACCAGCCGCCACTGTATGTAAGTTGATTAAACTCCAGTACCCAACGCATTTTTCGCTCAATATGCCATAATTTTCTCCCAAGATGTTGACATCTTTAATTGAAGAAGCGAAGTTAATTTGAACAAAAGAGTAAATCGCGCGGCATATTTAATTTTAAGTTATCCATAAGGCTTATTACGATATTTAAAAAAAATAAATTTGCAAAAACCTACGAACAGTATTGCCTTGGAACTTACTAAATTTGAAGAATTTCAAGGAGAAAACAAAACCGAGTAATGTTAGAGAATGCATGAAAGGACTTCTCACTTTTACGTTCATAAGTGTACAAATACCTACGATTAATAGAGCAATGGCAGAAGTGGAAATAAACACAAATTAGACTGAGTTTTGTGGAATGTTAATCTTCAAAAACTAGGGGAGAAAAATACGGAAGTGTTAAGCAAATCCGGAGAAGAATCAAATGTAGTTGTAGAAGATTTTGCAAAAGAATTTTCAGAACTAATTGAGAATGATCTTATATTATGATTAGAGAATAACCCAGAACAGTTTCTTGGTTACTTCTTGGTAACAGGTGATCTTTCTGCATTGTAAATATTAGCAAACATCGTTCATATCCCGTATGGAGGTAGCATACAAGGGCATTAGCTGTTGGGATTTTTTCAAGGGGAGTATAACATTATCAGCTACTGCGATCCATTGTTAAGTCCAATGCCAGATACTGTAAGAACATATTTGAACTAAGTTACGCATGAAAGGGATTTTCAACACATGAAAATACTTTTAAAACTACATACTGAGATTGTACCTGATAAAGACAATAGGGTCGAAATGTTGTGAATAACTTTAGCGTTTTTTAATGTAATAATAAAAAGTAATTTAATGTCTGTTATTTTGGCCTTTTAGTTATTACAATATATCACAGACAAATATCTTCCAAAATTACATATAAACTTTCCCTTTCAGAAAACATCAATTTATTGAGCGAAACTTATTAGATACAAACGTTTTTGTACTTGTCTGTCGAATGTTTTCTTTTGAAGCATTTTCGTGTAAATCGTTTGATAATCTTGCAGTATAGCATCCAACATTACGATGTATTTTATTACGGTTTTTATCAGTGAACATCTGTTATTTATATTATATTTATTTATCTGAATATTTAGGAAAATATTCAATTCATAAAATGTGTCTTCTGTAGCAACCTCGTCTCAGCTTATTGTTTTATCTTCCTTGGTCACATCCTGCGTGATCGGATAAATTTGAGTGCCAGCGACAATGATTATTGTTAGTGCCGTATTCGTAGCCATCTTCATTATCGTCATCGTCTGCCATCCCCTCGTTCATATCAATCCACTCGTCATCTGGAATATTTGCCAATTCGCGTGAGGATCATGCATCATACGTCTTCGAATAAAAAACATAATGTCTAATATTGGAGTATGTAGCTCGCATTGATTTTTTTCCCCATTATTTTCGTGAACAGAAAATGGATACACAGTTGTACGATTGCTTTAACGCGGGGCTGTTTCTACATTGGAAAGTATTGAACGAGAGTGGTATTTTATACGGTCTTCGTTTTCTGTACTTAATCGCCATGAATGTTATATTTCCTCTGGCCGTCGTCAAAAGCGCTGAAACTCAAACAGTACAGTGTGGTCCGTCCGTTTTCTGTGACGACGAAATATGATAAAAAAAGTACCATGTTAAGCGGGCTATACAGAGAAATGTTTGGTGTAACTAACTGTAGCGAAACCATGATTGATGTTTAGTGATTCCGGGTTCGTCAACTGCTGTCATTAGTCCCGTAAATGTAACGGTGTTTTTATCGCAGGTGACGGTAATCTCCCGATGGATGGCAAGTTTCGGCGCCGACCTACCCGTCGGCTTGTGGGGTTTTCCCTAGGCAGGTATCTCCCACCAGCGGTGGCGCCCCACCTAGAACAAACTATAAGCTCCCGGCATGTGTAGTTGTGTAGTGCATGTGACTGTGAGGGGGGAGGATAGGACAAGGAAGAGGAAGGAAAGATCGCGCGCGGTCCATGACTCATTTGTGAGGGTTCTGCTCCGGCATTCGCCTGGTGTTGATCGGAAAAAATCACGGGAAACTACCGATCAGAGCAGCCGGCCGCATGATTTCTCCTCCAGACAGGCTGAATTCGACCCAGCTATGTAGCTAGTGTCGAAAATCCTGCCTCCGTCGGGATTCGAACCCTAGGACCACCCGCTCAGAGGCACTTAGGGCTTAGCGTGACATCAATTGATGCAGAGTCACCTAAGCCCGTATGAAACCATGAGAAGTGAAAAGTTGGCTCACAAGACAAAAATAGTTTTTTGAACATTTTTGTTCATAGAATGAATCAAAAGAAATTTGATTCTTTGAAAGGGGTGAATAAGCGTCTGATAATTCACGCTAGACCCAGGATTTGAGATCCCTGATGACCATAGGATATTGTGTTCTGTTTATGCATTTTAGAAGATGAGATCGTATAATAACAGGATTGCAAGGTATGTAACTCTCTTTTTTCAAAATTTAGTTTCTAAGACGTTTTTCACAAGGGTTGCGCAATATACTCTCCGATTTCTGTTTTGTTTCACTGAAGAACTTAAAAAAAAAGCCATTAATTAAATGGAAGAAGCCGTGTCCTTTGCGTAGGGAACTCCAAGATAGTTCGACAACTGACATTCGTACCTGCGCGCTTGCAGTTAATGTGCAGGGCAGCCAGCGTAAGCCCCAAAACCTTGTTCAAGACCAACATTACGCTGTCTTTCTGCGCCCGCTCTCTAGCTCACTCCTGTGGGGCTGTGTGTCTCTGAGGTTTCCTCTCCGACGAACAATGTCGCTACACGACAATATTTGCAGTGTTGCAAGCGGATAACCTTTAACGAGCACTTGTGATAATAAATCAACTCTAATGTCTATATGTACAACTTCGTATGATGGTTTCTGAAAATATAGTATTTATTACTAACTTACAGGCGCACGTTGAATCAAGTTTTTAGTTTTGATTTATTTTGAATTGCCTATTACTTGAAATTTCTGAATTCTAAGTCTTGTCTATTACTTCTAATTTTCATTTAAATTGTACACTTTTATTATTGTTATTATATCTTTTACTCTTGATGTTTATATTCATCTATCTGTTTTCTATTCATCTAACTGCTTCACCTTCAGGCTAAAAAAAAGATCATAAATGACGTTTAACATGTATTGTTATTTACATTTGTAAGAAAATTAGAAAAAAATCCCAGGTTAAAAATAAAGAATGAAATAATGTGAGTTTGGAAATAATCAACTAATATTTAAATATTTAGATATTTATTTAGTCAAAAATCAGTCACAAACTGTTTGTGACGTATGGGTAGAAAATCATCTGTGTCCTTGAGTTTCAGAATCCCTTCCCAACAATTTAACTATTAATAGTTGACAAAAATGAAAAAAATAAGAGTAATAATAATAATAAATTTAAAAAAGTGATAGATTAACATTTCGAAAACTAGATATTTTCGCTTCCGAGTTTTATAAAACTTATTTGGAACTGTAAATGAACTCCAGATTTGATTTTTCTGTATTGTTAGCAAAATAGAAACTCACTCTAATCTCTACTACCACTACAAGCAAAAGGAAAGCTCAACAAAACGTGCGCATAGAGAAGCTACATTTACGTCCAAGCAAATCAAGGGGCTATCTCAGCATTTGCTCAATGGATCAGGGAAACTGGGCAAAAATCCCATCGAGATGGGGGTCATTGACCTGGAAGCACAAGTACGTTACTTGTTACAGGCAAAATAAATATTTTTTTAAATTATACAATACAAATGTAAACTAATTCATTATACTATATCATTGTTTGAAGTAAACATTATTTTTCTTTTAGACGATCAGTATAGTATCTAATTGTATAGAAACAGTTATGCAGCAGAAAATATTTTACTTTCAACTTAAATTTGTGTACCATTTTTAATTGTTTAATTTCATCTTGCAATGCGTTGTAAAGTAACGTACATGTATTGTATGTGGATTTCTTGTAATGAGCTGTTGATACTGACACTTGATGAACATGATTTCTACGTCGTGTGTTGTAACTAACTGTTCTTTTTTGCAAAGAACATTTGTGACATAGGCAAACAGAATTGTTCTTCCATTTGTATTAGATGAGGGCACATCGTTTACGTACAACAGAAAGAGGATAGGTCCTAAGATCGAACCTTGTGGGACCTCATGTTCAATTGGAAAAAAATTGGAAAGATAAGTAAATAATGTCCTTTTGTGCCAGTACGGTATTTCTACTCTTTGAGATCGATGTTTAAGGTTTGAGGTTAACCAAACTAGGGCAATACCACGAATTCCATTAGAAGGTAATTTTGAAAGCAAGATGTTATGGTTAATAACGTTAAAAGCTTTCGAATCTAAAAATATCCCAATGGGCTCTTCATTTCGGTCCATTGAGGAAGCAACATCTTTTAGAAAAGAAAAAATGGCATTTTCCGTAGATTTTGATTTTCTAAAACCGTGTTATGAGTCTGAAAACGCGTCGTATTTCCCGAGAAAGGTTTCCATTCGCGTATAAAAAAGCCTCTCTAATATTTTTGAGAAAACTGACAAAAGAGAAATTTATAATTTTTCGGTAGTTTTGCCGGTAATTTTGAATTCGTTTTTGTTCCTTTTTTTAAAAAAGTGACGTAATTTTTGCTGTTTTGAAAATATCTGGAAGTATTCCTGTGCACAAGGAAGCATTGAAAATGTGAGTTAGTGGGTGTACAATGGCAGGTGCACACGTTTTTAATAAACAATCCGGAAATTCATCTAAACCAGATGAATATTTATTTTTTTGTTTACTGACTATTCTGAGGATTTCGTTGGAAGAAGGTTCGTAAATAAATATCGTGCGGAAATTTTTTGGGGAAGCATATGACGTTGAATTTTGTGGCTTTAGTCCCTTCATGAGATCAACCGCAATTTTAGAAAAGTGTTGGTTGAAGAGATTCGCAACCTTTTCTGGATTAGTACACCAATGTTTTAATATTTCAGGATGGCCAGCGAACCTTACTATGAATTGGTTTGAAAAAGCCTGGAATAACCGGAAAAAACGGGAATTTGATTTGCAAATCGGAATTTTTAATCTTTTCAGATGTATCACTTAGCACAAATTCACATACGACATCGTATTCGGCAAAGTGCAGGATTCATCTCTCTACATGATAAAGGCGAGTGTTAAAATCGATGTATGAGAAGTGCCACATGTATGCTTGAGGATAGCGAATTGCTTGATTCACGCAGTACACAACTTCAAACGCTGCCTCAAGTGAAGGTGCAACATGAATACCATGCCCTACCACTGCAGATCACCTACATAGTAGTTATGTGTGTGTGTAGCATGTGCACGGACGAGATATTTGCGCAGTAAAGTCTCATCGGGAACTCAATCGCCAAGTTTCGATCTACTTTGATGACATCGACGGTTCCACTGTGCTGTTTTCCCGATCGAAACGCCCAGGTTTGCACATCCATGATATTCAAACAGAATTCTAACTTATTTTGTAGAAAAGCCCAGTCGAAGCTATCTTAGATTATAGCCCACCCGGAGGTTAAGAGTAATAGTGCCCGATTTGACAGGGAGCACGAAGAAAATGAACATGCGGAGATCTTGACAGGGTTGCGCGCTAGGAAATACGAGTAGACCCTATTTCAACCCACGATTTGGGAGACAATGTCACCAACCCTGGAAAGACATTGGCACACTGTATTCGACTGAGATATTCGCATACCTATTTATTGTTTATTTATTTTACGTCAAAAAACAGTTGAAACTGTGTATGACGTGCTATGGGGAGAAGTTAATTCTGTGCACATTTTCAAAATTCTGTGATCCCTACACTAAGTCATATACTACATGCATTTTGAAATTGAAAAAAAACTCTCATGTAATAAAATCTATTTTCAAGGATATAAAAGCAATAAATTTTGGGCTCTTATCCATGATGTCCTTCGTCAAGGAATAATACTTCCTCCCGCAACAACATGGAAACGATAATTTGAATAACTATATTTCCCAATGAATTCTAGAAGACGTGCACAGATAATGAAGTTACATTTATGTTACATATCAGTCTGCAATGAGTTCCTGTGTTACCAACCTTCGTTCAATCGGTCTAGATCGTCATTTTTATGAATATCAAATATTTTCTGCCTTGCTTCGTTTCACTACTTTTGGGGTAGAAACGAATTTCCGTTAGCTTTCACGATTTGTGAAGGAACCTACGTTAATTTACCTTCTTCGTTCTGACCTTGGCTACAATGACACAACGCGGTTCCACATTAGCTGCTGAAAACAGATGACGTATGATCTAATATATTTCAAGAAGGTTGCACATTGAAGGATATATATATATATATATATATATATATATATATATATATATATATATATATATATATATGCGCCGTCTATCGTCCTCGGAAGGAAGGAGAGTTCGTTTTCCCTTCTGAAAAATTCGCTATTGTAAAAACATTCTCGCCCTACTGCTGAGGCTTCAGCCTCTCGTGGAAATGCAACATACTGCGGAAGTAGGCAATCACAGAAGAAACCGTCTTTTTATTTACCTAAACAAGGGTCCTGTGGATGTCAAAATTCCATTGCAGTCGCTAACCACAAGATGAAAATGTCCTGTAGCACAAAAGACTAACGCTATCAAGAACTGCTGCTTGGACGTTAGAGGGTAATTGCCATTGGAGGGGTATTCCAGACGCGATTCTACAAATATTTGTTCTAAAATCTTCAGGAACACGGCCTTCGGCATTCTGCATTTGGTTACAGACCGAGCATCGTCCAACAGTCATACATTTTATTTTTTTGGAGAAATTGTTTGTTCTGGACTCAAGTCAAGCATCATAATTATATCCCATGTTAACATTTCGTCACTCGCGTGGCCATTCATGGAACGAGTAGGCCTACTTGCGCGCTGGACGCCGTCCAACGCATATTGCTCTACCCTTTGTTTTTTCAAAAATTACAAACATTTTTTAAAACTTTTCTCTCGCGTCGTTAATATGTACATTTGCGGCAATTTGTTCACATTATTGCATTTAAAAGTGCATGAGATTCAAGTAATCTATACTAAAAAAAGTGAATTCAACGACATGTAATCGACATCGATTCCACAAAACTGAGTGTATGAATAGATACGAAATATTTACAGGCTTTTCTTCAGGATTTGACGCAGTGTCCTTGCAAAGTTTGGTAAAGATTAATACCACACAAATGCGGAAAATAAATAATTTAAATAATATGCTGGTAGATGCACCACGGTCGTTTTTTCTCTCCTGTCGCTGAGAGACGAGTTCCTGATATATTCCGCCGGAGGCTAGCAGCGGTGCGGTAGAATCACAGAGTAAGCATAGGGGGATGGCCGTGTGACCGATCTCCATGAAAGTTCGCACATCTATGTGTTTTCCAACGAGCTTGAATTACTAGATTTCTATTATTGAATTATTAGATTTCTATCTCGTTGGTGTTTTCATTGAGCTATTTTTGCTGTTCATTTTTTGTAACTCCACTAGAAGGTGCTGCAGCACAAGATGGCGCTTCAGTTAAATGGAATTCTCAATCATGGTAACTCCATGGTGGAAATAACTGTTATTTCCACCATGGGTAACCCAGCTTCATTATTGCCGGGCGTTGCCGTGTGACGCGGAGTGAGGCCGAGAAGGCCAGAAGAAACCAGCAATACAAGATGGAGAGAGAAGGAAGGGAAAGAGAAAGGGAAAGTGAGAAAGAAGGGGAGGGAAATACAGAGAGAAAAAGAGAGAGGAATGGAAAAAAGTGAGAGCAAAGAAGAGGAAAGAGAGTAGGGGAAACGAGAGAGGAAAAAGAAAGTTAAAAAGAGAAAAGGAAAAAGGCGAAAAGAGAGTAGGGTAACGGGGAAAGAGTGAGTACGGTAAAAAAGAGAGGGATAAAAGAGTTGGAAAGAGATAGAAAGCAAAAAAGGGAGGGGGAAAGAGAGGAAAGGGAAGGAAAAGATAGATGGCAAAAGGGATATGGAAATGAAAAAGAAAAAAGATAAGGAGAAGGGAGAAAGTGGAAAAAGAGAGGAGGGAAAAGAGAGAGAAGGGGAAAGGGAGAAGGGGTAAATGAGAGAGGGGGGAGAAAATGACAGAAAGAGAGAGGGGGAAAGGATGAAGCGGAAAGAGAGAGGAGGGGAAAGAGAAAGAACGCGGGGAAGAGTGAAGGGGAAATGAGAAAGAGGGAAATACAAAGGGAAAGAGAGATGGAAAAGGAGAGGGAAAAAGAGGGAGAGAGAATGAGGGAAAAAGAGAGTGAAGGAAGAGAGAGTAGGACAACGTCTGCCGGGTTCTGCTAGTGTCAAATAAAGTATCTCTTAAACTCAGAAGTTCTCTGAGAAAAGGAGGTCAGTGTTCCGCATTTTCGAAACGCTCAAACGCCATTTTCTCTAAAACGGCTCCAAATTTTTCTTTCATTATTTATTATGTTTGGGGAATTTATTTCCATGTGATGTTAGGTTGGTCGTTCTAGAAGAAATTGCCTCTTTCTGTTGTTTCACATGGTGTGTGCAATGATCTTTCAGCTCCATCGAATAAAGGAAATGTAATTTTTAAAATTCAGATCACATATTTAATAAAACGCAAGCAGTTAATGTAAATTAATTAAAACTAAATTATATAAAAGTCTATATTCAAGCATTACATAATTTTATGGGTAGTGTCCGTGTCATCTACATACTAATATCCCCCACATGGTGTTGGCTTTACTTTCCAGTGTTCATTATAGTGGGTACTGGTGTACAAGACGAGTAGCTAATATATTCGACTTTCCGAAGGTTCACTGGTCAAATGTATTTTCATACTTACATTTTAGCTGCAAAACGCTTTTTAGTACCTATTTGTCTTTAAATTAAGAAAGAGTCTACATGGGGCTATCATTTACATGGATACGTAAACCACAAGATATGAAGAAAATAATAATTCATGAATAACAGGAGTGTTGTTAATTTTCATTATTCTTGATTCGTGTACAGAATTCGTTATTTTATTGCACACTATGGTTATAAATTTGAACAAAACTGCATAGTAAAAAGATTTTTAGAGTAAATGAATAGTCAATATCAAATACTAGATACTATTAAAGAACTATAGTGTATGCGATGGTTTCCTCACTGAGAAAGTGAGAACTATTCGACAGTTTCCATTTCACCCATAACATGTCAAGACCGAGCGCTGTTGCAGACGCCGCTGTCTGAGCAGTTTGAATTTCGCACCCCGAAGCGACATTTCAATCCAATGTTTTGAAGACATCCCTCCCCCACGAAAAACTGTTTCTGTCATTATTCCGGAAGTACAGCAGATTAAAATGAAGTTTATGTAGTATATTTTTTGTTCGCCGAACAACTCCATTATACTTTATACTTTTATGAGATTCATTTACGGTGACGCTCGTAGTTGTTCAGTTTGCAAAGAAGTAACTTAAGGCCCGTTTTCACGGTGGAATATGTCATGACATTTTGCGTGTTTCTCGGTAGTGCCGCTAGTTGTCGCATGATCGCGACAGTTTATCAAGCTCTGCTTGATTCTGGTGTGGCTTTTGCGATAGCAGAGACACCTCGCGGTAGAATTTGTAAACATATCAGACTGCAAGCAGTCACGGTAGGAGCAACTTCGCCAGCTCGAAGCAGGACACGGGGCACGGGCTGGAGCCGGGGTCCAAGTTTGGCGGAAGTGAATAGGACTTGCCGACTGGCGTGACCTATAGCTATGGCTTGTCTCGAATAGAAGTTGCGAGTAAAGTTAATAACTACTTGCGTCGGAGGAAACTTATTTCACAATTTTAATAGTAACACCATAGTCCTGATAGCATTGGCATACGAATATGAATAGAGAAATATTTGTTTTTAGGTTAGGGTGACATGAAACAGTGGCTTGTACATTACTTAATCGTGATTAGTTTCTAGCGTTTATGTTTGTGTGGAAAATCTTCGTGAATTTTCATCTTCAAATTGCGTGTAATGTCACGTATCTTCGAATTAAAAATGTTTTAGTATATTGTTTTCAGTCGAAACGAATATGTTTACCTGTGTAACCTAAATAGGCTTCATTTTTGTGTAAATGAAAAGTTGTTTGAATATCGATTTCCTAACGAAAAATTTTAAAATCGAATTGAAATGTAAAGATGGTCAAAATTAAATAATAACAAAAATTCTACATTGGCTATATTATAGATATAATTGTTATTTTTTTAGTAAAATATGCCAGATAGTATTTGGTGTGTAAGCATTATACTTTTCAATAATTCCCCAATCAATAATATTTGCTGCTTCATACCCCAAACTAATTCACGATTCACTGTCAAAAATTTACAAAATTCACATGAAGTTAATTCATAGGACATATCTTAATTTGATGTAAGATTCTTGCATTATGTAGAAATAGTGAGTCTTTGAAGTGTAGGGCATATCAAGACATGATTGTATTGTATGTGTATCAATAATATTATTACAAGACTCAGGGATGAAGATTGAAAATTAATGTTAACAACCCTTGTTTACCCAGAAACCATGGGCATTTCTACCCAAATTAGAAATAAAATATCCAGATTCATAAATAAATCTAATAGTCTTAATAATAAAATGAATGTTCTATGCTCTTATTTTACAAGTAAAAGAACCTTCTGTGCTCATCACTTCCTATCTACTCATAATGTGTTTTCCATATCTATTTATTCAAATAAACAAACCCACATGTTTCATATTGATTCTTTAGGCTATGGAAACATAATTCTTAAGTTTCAAATTAGTATTATTTTTTTTTTAATTATTATTATTTATTTTTTATTATTACTTTCTGTTCAACAATATGTCTTTCAGAGCTTTGAAATTTACAAAGGACAGTCGTTATGGACACTAAACAGTAACCTCTTTAAAAGGATTTATTAAGGTAAAATTTGAGAAAAAAAATGTTGTAAAGATAAGATTGGATTGGAAATATGAGAAAATAAAACTACAGAAGATGAAATTTGTCTTTAGAAAATTTAGAATTAATTCCACGAGGAAAGGGATAAGATTTACCAAGATGAAAACATTGTGCATGATGTAATGAAGGAAGAGAGTTCAAAAATTTGAGACTATAATTTTTAATCAGTCATGTATTGTAGGGAGATTTAATTCATTATGAATTTGTGTATTGGGAATAAACCAAGGTGTATGTTGAATTTTTCTAAAGAATTTGTTTTGGGTATTTTGAGCTTTTTGTATTTTTGATTTAGCTTCATTTGACAAAATTGGATATGCATATGTTAAAGTAGGCTTTTAATTGAAGTGTATATTAATTTAGCAGTTTTAACACGAAGAGTTTAGTTATTATAAGGGAATTTAGTTTGTGTATTTAAAAGTAGTTTTTTGTATCACATTTTTAATATTAATTTTCCAGTTCAGTTTTGTGTGTAAATGGAGACCTAAAAATTTAACAGAGGAATAGGAGTTTTATGAATGAGAAGGGGAGGACTTATTGGCTTACATAACGTACATATTTTGGCTTGGCATTTATTCATATTGATTTTCATTCTCCAGTTGTTGGCCCAAATTGAATAACATTTAAGATCTATTTAAATACTTCGACTTGAAATACGTATTTTAAATACATTTTGCTTTGGTGTCACGTGACTAAAAATGTCGTGGAAGTAGATGTCAACGTGTAAACGCTCACTCTCGACTTTCAAGAAAAGTCACGACTGTGAAAGTCGCGCCTTTCAAATGTCGTGGAATATTCCATGACATATTCCATCGTGAAAACGGGCCTTTATGACAACTAGCGCTCGTGGTGTGAAAGAGTTGTGCTTAGGTTTTCGCGCCGAAATGTGCAACGTGTTTCTAGCAAGCTCCAATTGTGTGACACCGTTGAACAATAAATAAGTTAGGGTGCAAGGCACTGAAAAGGGCAAGAAGTGTTTGGATGACATGAAGTGAAAATAGAGATATGAAATATGCTTGGCATGTAAAAGAAAAAGGGTTTAAGAAAAATATTTGGTTGTTGCTTGATGCTGCAGCACTGAATTTCATATATTAAGAAAATTGAACTTTTTTGTGTTTAATAGCACTTTTTATCATCGAGTGAAGTGTTTGAACTCTGTAAAATGGAAAGTAAACTACAGAACGTTCAAAGAATTTTCACCGAACTTTGTGATAAGACGTACGACGATACTTTCTGTGTACATGAAATGTTGATTGATATAACTACTTCTAATATAGAACTGATTCTGAAGTTTAAACGCTGTAAGTATGCCTGACATCTTCATATATGGGGTTTTATTTTATAAAACTTATTTTAATAGTTTTCAATGTTGTAAGTTTATCATTCTTGTCAAGGAAACAAAATTCTTATGTCTAAGAAACATTTGTAGCCTGTCAAAGAAGAGAAATGTAGAAGAACATATGATTTATGTCAATAGGACATCACAGTAAAATGAAGATGACGTATCAGATATGTACTCATGATAGAAAGTGTTAAAAGTAAGTTGATTCACACGTGGTGTATCCAAATGAATCAGCTATAGCCAAGTGTTAATGAGGCAAGAAATGTTTCTTTATTGATACAGGACATCCAGGTTGCTTTTATCCTCCTTTGCATTCATAGTAAGAAAATTCTTTACACTGGTTAGTTTTTCAGCTTATATATACATGAACAGTTCATGAGGGGAAAAACAACAGGTACTGACAACAAATCCTACAACTTCATACTGACACTCTATTCAATGCCTTACACCACATAATTCATTCAGGGGGACAATGTACTCTTGTCTAGTTATGGACCTGTTGATTAAATAAACTTTTATAGTACTTTTACAATACGTCTATTCTAGGTGAATAACACTAGAGAAATTCATCTAAAGAAATAAGGAAAACTATAAGACTAATGGGTAAATATTGAGATCCAAGACTGTTTTTCTAACATTCTTGAAGCTCTTTGTGGTTTTTTTGTTTAATTTTAATAAATATTGTAAATACATTTGTGATTAATATTCATTCAATATAATAGATTAATTTATTTTTTCATTTTAGATATTATTCCCAAAATTCAGACAATGTTAACTGCATTCAACACAGCTCAACTAGATTTGGACTCTACTAAGCAGAAATTGGAAAAGAAAGAAGAGGAGCTGAGAAAGTAGGTTTACTTGTTCATTGTTTCTAAAATACTTTATTTATTTTTATTGTCATGAATTCTAATTTTCTGAACAGTTTGAGGAATAGCTTCTTTAAGAAAAACAAAAAGTTGCAAATAATGTTATGCATTATAGTTTGCAATAGAGGAGAATTTCAAGTCATTTATTTTCTTTTAGTGTAAAAGAATGTACTAAGTGTTCAACACTTCAAAAAGAACTTGCTGTAATGAAGAAAAAACAAGTTGTAAATGAATCAAGAATCAAATCAATTGGTATGTTCTGACAATGATTTTAATGTATTTAATAAGTGAACCCATTCTCTTATGGAATATTTAAATTTTATTTTGATGTTTCTTGTATTCTGTTGAAGATAATTGTGAAGAATGAATGAAATTTTTATGTTATGTAGTTAATTTTATACTTCAATTTTTTGTGACTATTGTAAATTTGGTATAAATCTAGCTTGGTTGTTTTCAGAGTGGTCCATATTGACCCCACACCTGTCCCATTTTGCCGTTTCCAACATTAAATGTTGCAAATGATAATGGCATGTGCCTACAACTTTTATATTTTCAATTATTTATGAACAAGTGATTAAAACTACACTTTTCCATAGTGAAATGTGTAATATTCATGTTTATCTTGAGCATGCAATGTACATTATTGTGCTGGATCAATGGCTTTTGTAATTTAACCAAAAAAAAACCTACAATCAGTGAGAAATTGGGGACACCCTGATCTGGAAGAATAATTTTCAACTTGTCAAATATAATTCTAGTTTACTATTATCTATTTTCCTAAATTTCATACCATATTAAATGTTCATCACTAACAAATTGTCTATAATTTTTTATACATTTTTGGAAAATGAAATATATTTAATTTATAATGTTATGCTTTAATTATAAAAGTTACATTTTATGTATGATAAGTGTGTCCTCAGAGTATTTCACCATTTACAATTTCAATTTTGGATAAAATTTGGTTAAAAATTAATTTGTAGGCCAAAGGAGTTAATTCAGTTTTCCAAAATTAAATGTTACTGCTTAAACAGGATGGGCAGCGAGCCTGGGAACTTCGAAAAAATGGAATTTGTGAAGCCCAAGATCGGAGACGGGACAGGCAGAAATTTTTGTAGTCTTTACCTTTGGGAGAGAGATGGGGTGCATGAGATAATTATTAGTAATTCTGATGAATGATGTGAAGTGAGCAAAAATTTGATCATACTAGTTTATTTTATTTCAATAAATGTAGAAACAACAACTGTGACATTTGGGCAGAAAAATAATCTGATCACATTTTTTATTGTGTTCTTACCTTTTAATGTGAAGGTTGACAGGGTGAGAGACAAAAATAATCTTTTGATTCTGTAATTTCTGCTATTTGAGTGACTAAGACATGTAATTATGAGCTCATCTGCAGTTTGTTTAGTGACATTAACACATGCAACGAAGTTAACACTTTGAAACACAATTCTTCATTAGTTATGTTTTTGTCATTAAACTGTAAATATGTTCTTTCACCTACAAATCTTTTTAAAATTCTAATAGTTTCCTTCTAGCAAACATTTTGTGGATCAAATGTAAGAATTCTTAAAGGCTGTAAGAAAATAAGGAGGTATATTAAATATTTAATGAAGAAGTAACAGGGTCATGCAAGAGGGGTTTCGAAGTTTAAAGGATTCACTTAATAAATTTATTTTGGTATGGGTTATTCCTGATTATTTAAGGGAGAAGAGACATGAGAATGAGAGGCAAGACAGAATTTGAAATTAAAGCAAGCAGATATATGGTGAAGAGAGAGGAAATATTATATAGAAAGTGTGGGAGGAAAGATGATACAGGTTATGTGATAGATATTCAATGGAAAGAGAATAAAGAAAGTGAAAAGGATGAAATAAAAGAAATATTAGAAGGATTAGCTAAGGGAATTTATTGGATAATTAGTTAGAGGTAATGAATCAGGTTTAATCAAATGAATTACATCAGTCGTAAGTTTTTGAGGAGGAGGTGGAAGGTAGGAAAGAGTAAATATGTATAAATGGTTTAAGATAGAGGAACGTGAATTAGGGAAGGAATGAAAAGGTGTATGTTATGGGAATAATGTTATGTATTGAGGCAGGTAAAAGTAAAGTTGGGGGAGAAAATTAATTAATGAAATTTTAGAGATCGTAAAAATACTGTTAAATGTTAAAATGAGAATAAGGGTTTGTTTATAAAAGGAGATGTTTGGATGGGAAAGGGATTTTTGTGGGTGCAGTTAGTGGAAGGTATCAGCTAAAATGAAGATTATTATTAAGAAGTGTTAAGGGTGAGTTAATGAGTTGTAAAATGTAAAGGAGGGAATTCAATGTTAGCAGTGAATGACACTTAGAAAGTGCTTTTTTTAAAAATTTATTTTACGTCAAAAAACAGTTAAAAAACTGCGTATGACGGGCTATGGGGAAAAGTGAATTGTGTGCACATTTTCAAAATTCTGTGATCCCTACACTAAATCATATACTAGTTAAGTTTTGAATTTTGAAAGGGAGAAAAAAAAAAAGAAAAAAAACTCCCATGTAATAAAATCTATTTTCAAGGATAAATAAGCAATAAATTTTGGCTCTTATTACTTCCTGCCGCGACAACGTGGAAACGATAATTTGAATAATTGTATTTCCCACTGAATTCTAGAAGACGTGCACAGAAAATGAAGTTACATTTATGTCCAGAAGCAAAACAAGGGGCCATCTCAGCATTTGCTCAATGGATCAGGGAAACTGGACGAAAAACCTGATCGAGATGGGCTACATGATGCATGATGGTGCTACATGATGTATGAAGGTTAACATACTATATGGTTTAAAGAAACTTGATTAGAATTGTGAGTTAAATTTGTATATAGAAAGACAAAGGATTTGTAAGAAAGTTGTAAAGAAGGGAGTAGTAAAAGAATAGGAAGGAAGGAAAGGTATATTGTGATATTATGTTAGAATACAGAATAGGAAGAAAGGAAATTGGTCACGGATATGCAATATAGTAAGAATGATGTAAAAATGTGAGCAATTCTGACTGCAACATGGGAGTGCAATTTGGGAAATAAAACATGAATACACACATTCATCATATGTACATACGTACTTATCATACACATATACATGCATATTCTCCCTTGCTTTTTTACAGCATAGAAAGTAAAGTTTTGTGGCCAAATACATGATCACTAAAAGGCGAAAGTAAATTAAAAATTAAAAAGTACATTAAACTGTTAAGAAAAAACAAAATAATGTTGACATTCAAAAAATAAATTTAGTGCTTTTAAATATATCTACAATACTGTGTAATGTTTAAAGCAACACTTTATTGTTACTCTCATTCAACAGATTTACATTTTAGTTACCAAATTGAAGAAAATGAAAATTTACTGCGTTGACAATGCATTAATGATTGATGTTTGGGTGAGAAGTTATGCAGTGTGGTGGAAACATTTCATTTGAGCTGATATTGCAGATGAACATCTGGATGTGTGTCCCACAGGAGAGTTGGATTTGTGGTAATGATATTATGCAAACTGACTTTCTCACTTTCTTCATTTCTTTTCTCTTGTCCGCAAGTCTCATGTTCCAGATTCAAGAATGATCACTTTCTTGATGCCCTTACAGAGTACAGTTTTTATTTCATTGCCAAGTAAATGCATTTACAAAATATTTATTGTAGGGTATATTTAAAGAGTTAATTACTCTGGATATTATTTACTTCCAAAAATAGCTAATGAAAATGAAATCTTTAGTTCATGCTTTTAAGCTTATGGAGAGAAGGGAGAGGAGTGGGGAAATTAAAAGTAGTATATTCACATTCACATTAGATTGAATTTATTTTATTCTGTAGGACATTTTACTTTCTGAAGTAAGAATGTGTCAGTTTACTGCTAACAAGGTTAGAAAACCCGTAAAAACCTGCTAAATCTTGTTTTGATAATTCAAGGAATTAAAATTTCTGCTTGTAGAAGTGATGTCTTGAAAAACCTCTGTGAGTAGGGCTTGCTATGAATTCTCTACACATTCAAGAATGTCAAGAGTACAAAAGAAGAAGGAATTTCATCTCTTCCAATTGAAAGTAATTTCATGATTTAAAATTCAAGGAATTTAAATCATGAATTTACCAGCCCCCTTGAATGAATGTTCTCTTTTTCTGTTACGCAATAATTAAGGTCTAGTTTTTGTAGTTTTTATAAATTTGTACTCAGTCACATGTACGGTAGAAACCATTGAATACAAAATCAAGTATTTCATAATTAAGTAATTCATTTCTTTCAGGGAATTTTTCCTAAAATTTTCAAACGTACAGTAGTTGTACCCTTCCATAAATCAGGTAACAGATTTAGTAAATAATGTGAATAATTATAGACCTAATCATTATTGCCATCTATATCCAAATTATTCGAAAAATGTATAAAAATACTATTGCTAAATTATGTTGAAAAGCTTAATCTATTGTCCCTAAGTCAGAATGGATTTTGTAATAACCTCAGTACAGATATTGCTCAATAAAATGTCACTCGCAAAATTCTACAAGTGCAAGTCAGGTTGCTACAAGTCAGAAACAAATGTATACACATCTTCTTAGACATTAAAAAAGGTTTTGACATAGTCAATCATTATATCTTAATGAAAAAAACTGAATTCAATGGGAATCAGGGGGAGTGTATTAAATTTATTTCAATCCTTTTTAAGTGATAGAACTCAAGTAGTGAAAATTAATAATCAATTAAGTCAACCCATAAGCATCTCCATAGGATTAGCTCGGGGAAGAGTTCTGGAAACTGTATTATTTCTATTATATTTTAATGATCTGCTAGAATATCATACTCGAAAGAATCTTGGGTACGGTTTTTGCTACGCTGATGATACTGTCATAATATATACTGGTAAATCGTGGGATGAGACATACAGTAATGCTAATAATGGTTTTAAAAAAAGGTAGACAATTTACAAATTCGTGATCTTACCACCTAACCTTTTATGTTTAGTCTATTTTGCTAATCAATATTTGTCTGAAAAACCTATTGACTATCCCATTGATCTCCTATTCTCAGTCTTCAAGGTACTAAGTACAAAGGGAAATTACTTCAATATTTTACTAAAATATGTTTACAAAAATAAACAGAAATTTGTATTATATTTTCATAATTACCACACAGACGCTCAGACACTCCTCAGTTTTTAGAACCAAAGATTCTTACAACTGCTGGGTAAAATCATAGTGCTAAAAAGAAGGAAATGCAATAGAGAAGACCAATAAATTGATGTTACGTACTATTTCTACAAGCGACATAAATTGATAAGATAATTGCAACTTTTAATTTTGCCTGTAGGGTGAGCTTCAAACCCGTGAAAATTGAAAAGGGACGGTTTCTTGGTCATGTGATCATTTGGTCACAGTCAAAGATTTTAAAAGTAAACAATACCTTTAAACTTCCAACATTTTTTTTCAACTGCATTTACTGACTGCTATGAAGTTTCTGAAAGTGGAAAACTTCTAAAATAATCCAGTCAGCAACCTATCTAAATTGATTTGTTGTATCAATTTAGTAAAAGCAGTATATAAGAGAGGAACACTAGGCAATGTCTTTAATTAGAAAAGTTATATCTCAGGAAAAAAGAAACTTCATTTAAATACTTTGGGTAATATAAATTGAAGGAAAAATAATTGTTAAAATTTTGTATGTGTGCATGTTTTGTAATGTAATGCCTTTCTCTTTTGTTTAGCAAAAATTCTCTCCCGTTGTGATCCTGAAACACAAGATTCTGTGCAATCAGGTGGTGATAGCGATACAGATAGTGACCAGAGTACTGTAACAAAAGCTTACAACTTAGTTTCTCAAATGCTTGGATGCGATCCTTTACCAAGTGTTCCTTGTGGAGAGTCTGGGAAAGCCAAAACTCCTCGAAAACTATTTAAGAAAAGAAGTCCATTTAGGAAACCTCTATCATTTCATTCTCATGTAAAAAAAAATTCAATAGCAAATCCAATAAAAGATGAGCCTAGTTCAGTTCCAAAGGATTCTGAGGAGCCAGAAGACACAGAGGATGATGTACTTGTATGTTCATTGGAGGAAATTGATAAAGAAAATGATTTTGAAACTTATTATTCACCAAAGAAAGAAAATGATAAAAAATCTGCTAGTAGTCCTGTGTTGGGTAAAATGAAGAAAACCCCAGTTAGAAGTGTTTCAGTGTTAACTCCTGATAGAGGAGATCATGGAATGCAACTTGATTTTGTAGAATTGGAAAAACATGATTTAGAGAATTCATTTTGCATTCCACCTTCACCTGGAAAAGTTAGCTCAAGAAACAATGCTGTATCCCGACCCATCATTCAACCTAATAAAGATAAAGATCATTTGACAGATGGTTTGCAACAAACAATTCAGTCAAGTGATAAACCCAAGAAAAAAGCAGATTTCTGGAAATTGAAGTCTACCCATTTTGTTGATCGTAATAGTTTACCTGCAAAGAAAGATGGAACGAAATTGAGGCAGTCGAAATTATCTGTTGGATGTTTTCCAAAAAAGATTGATCTGTGTGATATGGAGGAGTTTAATGGAGGTATTCGTAGAAGTCAGACATCAACACAAATATCTGACATCAAAATTCAAGAACATGGTCCATCAGTTTCTCAGAGTAATGCAGCAGTAAAACATTTGAATGCTAATGATGATGATGTTGTTGAGGACAGTCCAGTTACCAACATTTCCTGCAGTAGGCGTAAAGGAGGAAGGTGTGTCTCAAAATATTACTTTATTATTGTGTACCATTAATTGGATTCTTATTTTGACTTGAAATATATTTGTTTATTTACTTCATCTTTAATGGTGTTATTGCTTTATGATAAAGACCTCTTAGTTCAGATTTTTTTGTTTTCCAAAATTTTAATACCCTTTTGAATTAGTAGATGTAATTTAAGAACAGTGAATTGAAACAGGACTTAAACTTACTCTCAGTGCCGTGTTAATGCACAGGCCCGAAGGGCCCGGGCCCAAGGCCCCCAATGCTCAAGGGCCTGCGATAGTTTTAAAAAAATTATTTAATACCAAATTTTTCAAATTAACTTAACTACTGGAAAGGTATGGTTAAAGTAAAATCAGAGAAGGAAAAAATTTTTGTATTTCAGTAAACTGTTAGTTACATTCAGGTTTGTTTCTTTTTTTATATATAGGTGAATATTTTTGCCAAGTTTTCTGAAATCATAAAATGTATTTGGCTAAAATGTATTTGCTATTTATTAGTTGTGTCAATTTTTAAAAATAAATTCTAGATGTTTATTTGTTAAATCATCTCTTGCATGATTTCAGGCTTTTTAATTCAGGGAGGAAATTATCTTTTGATATAGCTGCCAGTAGTGAACCAAGATCCAATGCAATTCCACAGAAACCTTGTACTTCTGGTATTCAGAAAGCTTCTTCTTCATTAAGTGAAGTAGGAGAAGTGAAAGATGTTAATGATAGCTTTGACTGGTAATTAAAAAAAAAAAAATTTATTATATTTATTTTTCATCTAATTTCGTTTTTTGGTAAGAATTCATTATTGTCTTTGCAGTTTGAAGAAAGGAGAGGAAAGCCCGAAATACAAATATCGGGGTGCAACTGTGAGGAAGAAAAGTGAAAGACGACAGCTATCTGGTTGGGATTGTGAGGATTGTCGAAAAGTAAGTAGAAAATTGCCCTTTCTTGTGGAAAATTGCCGTAACTCAAAACAACTAATGTAATAGTTTGAGTCCAAAATATAGCTGATGTTAGAAATGGCTGGTTAATTCATGAAATAGCCAGATTGTGTGAATAAAGCTGTATGAATTAAGATAAACAGATCATTTTGAACTTCTTCTGGCTAATGTTAGCGAAAAGATGCTTGTAAGTTGATTCTTAAGAGTATGAGGAAGCTTAGTGCTGTCTCCTATTTTAATTGCGAAGAGAAGGGACTGAGATATGAATTCACAGTTCACAACTCTATCATGTGAACAGTAAATGAGGCCAATTTCCAGTTTATTCTGTTAAAGAATGTGAAAGGACTGTTAAAGTAACAGAGGCCATTTACAAGTGTGGGACAAACAGAATATCTGGTGACACAAAAGGGAGTGTTCTTAGGTGGCGTCTGATGAAAAACTAACAACACAAATTGAATGCGCAAAATGTTGAGTGGGGCCAAAAAAGTAAGAATAGGTCATTGTTTGGAAGGAGTATAAAAAAAAACGTTGATACATGTGAAGATGAAGAGGGTGGCGACAAAAACCATGACTATGATGATTCTAAGGAACAAGAAAATGATTCTGGCAATAAGTTTAAATGTTTTCATTAACAAGACAATCTTCTAGTTGATAAGACTGTTTGCGATTTTGACTTAATAGCAAGAATTAGTTAAAATTTTAAAAATTCTCATGAGACTTCTTCAGAATTGAGGGTCTTTTATATTCAGAGTCGACTTATATTTGGGTAAATATGGTAATCATTCTGTCACATTGTACTCTCTAATTTATCTTGGCCATCTATTTCTTTTCAAATTTTCGTGTCATTTTCTTTTTCTGAATTTGTCGATTTCTCCTTGGACAATGGATCAAGGTGTGTTGATAATTTTGGAAATTTCACTTTTGCACTGATTATGTAACCTATTAATCATAACTAGTTTCTTTGTATTTGCTGTCCATATTGATAGACAGTGGAAACCAAAAATATGTTCCCTACAAGAATACGTTGTGACCTTGAACCCGAGAAGAGACGCTTCATCGCGCATTTAGACTACCAATTCAACAGCAGCAATAGGTTGAGACAAGTATTTGAATACTTTTAGTGCCATCATTTTGACTGAGATTTACAAATTTTAGGTGTGTGGGTGGGTGGTAACGATATTTGTAAATTTTCCCAAGTTGAATCAATCAAAAAATATATATTATTATAATACACTTCACCTTTACAGAAATAAAACTAAAAATTAATTTTATTTATTTATTAATGATGGCAGTAATAAGCTTCACGTATCGTTTAACGATGTAACAATAATTTAGTTTGGTAAAGTAACAATTTTATAATTTGAATTAAAGATTATAGATCACAGATTGTACAAGTACATATACATATATACCACACATATACTCGTATATACCATTCACAAACATATTTAATACGGGCACAGATCCGAGGGGAGGGAAATCTCTTTCTGCCCCCCACCCCCAGCACCCCAAATTTCAGTAACTATTAATTCTAATTTGTCATGAAACTGTCCAGCAAGAATATTTTGGGATAATCATTAAAATGAATAAAAACAAAACGTAACAGTAAGTTGAGTTTAGCCTGTGACAGTCTACATAATCAGTAATAATCCCCCCACCCTCAATTCGGCTCTAGATCTGCCCCTGTTTAATTCAATTTAGTTAATCGCAAAATTAAAGACTATCCAGGCTCTTCTGGAAGGCGATTTCCTTTTTAAGGCAGTCAGTTGGAAGTGCTTTCCATGCATTTACAATCTGGGAAACACGTCCTATCCTTGTTTTTTCTTTCAAGAACTTCATCAAATGTCCTTGAAGCCTAGATTCCATGGCACTAAAAAAAATTGTTAAATTCAGATTTGTTATAACATCTATGCAAAATTTTAAAAGTTTTTATAATATCACTCCTACTTCTCAGACTAATGTCAAAAATGATATTTCTCTGCATCTTCCTTTGTTGTCAAATTGACATAGTTCCCTAGGAATCTTGGTTATCTGCCTTTGCCCTTTTTAAACATGTTCTTTGTCTTTTGAGAGTGGAGACGGAACCACATTAGTCTACTCCAGTATAGGCCTTACATATGCTGGATAGATCAGTTTTACTGCAGAGGGGTGCAATGTAGGGAATGTCTTTCTCACTATTTAACTAGTTTTATCTTTATCTAATGCTGAGAGGCCTGATTAACAGATTTGGAGTTACGGTTACTTCATTGCAAAGTAGTTGATAAATTGTGGAAGAATATGAAAAATTGTCTTTAGATATCTTAAGATTTGAGAAATTGAGGTTGTTTACATCAAAACTGGTTATCAGCAGACAAATATGAAAAATATTATTTTTTGGGGGGTGGGTCAACTTAATGGATTTCAGGAACATTAAATGGATTTCTTTTTGTCTTATTTGATGTACCAAAAGCATAGTGTGTTTAAAAGAAAAATAACTTATTCCAGTATTATGAAGCTGTTGGAGGTGATGATATAACTGAGGAGGAGCGTAAAAAAAGAATGGATCAATGTTCAAGACATAGAGACAAGCATCCTGCTCGACCAAGAACTCCTCCAGGTGAGTGAATGCTGTATGATTAGTCAGTGGATCTGCAGTTTTTCCCAGAGCCTGTGAACAGGCTTATGGAAAAACAGCAGAAAAATTTTAATGAAACAATTAATAATGAAAACAAATTCAATTGCTTAATTGATAAAAAACAATTCTATGTAATTAATGTGTTAAAAAATGCTTTTTTTAAAAATTTCTGATCTTGATGAGAGAGACAGATAATCATCCACAACAATAACAATTATATTTATTACTTACCCAAAGTTAACTTTAAGGAAACCAATTTCCCATCTTCAAAGGGTCTTGTCCAAGCAACTTGTTCTGTTGTAAATGTCCTGTTCTGTTGTAAATGTTTAGATGTGATCCAAGTTGCTTGGACAAGACCCTTTGAAGATGGCAAATTGGTTTCCTTAAAGTTAACTTTGGGTAAGTAATAAATATAATTGTTATTGTTGTGGATGATTATCTGTCTCTCTCATCAAGATCAGAAATTTTTAAAAAAAGCATTTTTTAACACATTAATTAGTATGTATATATATAATAACACAATTCATATATATATATATATATATATATATATATATATATATATATATATATATATATATATATATATATATATATATATATATATATATATATATATTATAACCTCCATGTATGTGCATACGCATATGTGCCTAAAGGTTTAGCCATACACAGCAATGATGCATGGTAGAAAGCCAAATGTGTGGGAAGTACAGAAAATCTGTGCATGAAACAGAACCCTGTGCTACACCACCGCGTTATGTTAATTGTGAAAGTGACTATCCGCCAAACTCCAACCAGTGCCATACCTTCCTGAAGGAAAGAGAGATCCAGAAAATGAGAGTTGCTGTGATGGTGTCAAGGCATGCCAAGTCAAGGGATATTCTTCCCTAAACTCATTGCCATGTTATCTTTAGAATGGTGAGATAATTACGTCTTGAGACACGATTGTAGAGAAACTTACCGCTTGTTATGAAAATATATTGAGTTTGGCAAACTATGCTCCAGACTTTCTTTTGCTTGAAGAAAGAATGGAAAACTGCACTTTGGATTTTTTGAGCAAAGCACATAAGTAGGATTACAATACTTCATTCTCCATGTTTGAAATCCGCTCTGCTGTGATGCTTGCGAAAAGAACCGCCCTATGTCTGGATAAAAAAGCCACAACTTAATGGTGCATCATCTTCCTGAAACAGCCATATAATTTTACCTTTGGCTCTACAACAATATGTGGGAAGAGGAATCCATCCCTCCACTGTAGCGAGAAGCCATCATTGTTCCTGTTCCCAAAGAAGAGAAAGATTGATCATTGCCAGTAAGCTATCGGCTCATTTCTCTAACCAGCTGCTTATCCAACCAGTGCTGGAACACATGGTGAATCAGCATTTGGTCTGGTCCTTGGAGTATAAAAATCTGTTGACATCAATCCAATGTGGGTATAGAAGATCCAGGTCATCCTTGGACCACCTTGTTCCGTTGGCAACAGCTGTCTCTACATTGTTTGTCTTGAGGCAACATTTTGTGGTCATATTATTTGAAATAGAAAAGGCCTATGACACTACATGGAGGTATGGCACTCTGTGAATTCTGTACACCTGGGAATTTAGAGAGAAGCTCTCTCTATTCCTTCAAAACTTGCTTTTGAACAGATCCTTCCTTCCGTGTTCTTGTTGGTGATAGATTTTCTAGCCGTCTCCCTCTTGAAAATGTCATCCCTCAAGGATGGGTTCTGAATGTCACTGTTTGCCATCACCATAAATGGAATAGCGTTGACTATGTGATAACCTATAAAGGCATTGTTGCTTGTGGATGATTTTGCCATCTTCTGTTCATCCAGCAGCATCAGTGTGATCCAGAGGTAACTTCAACTGGTGCTCAACAAGATCCACAAATGGAGCATGCCGACAGGGTTTAACTTCTCTACTACTAAATCTACTGGTTGTGAATTTCTGCAGGATATTCCACTTGCATAGCAATCCAGTCATTTACTTGGGAGGAAGTCAGCTTCGATTCACTGAATCTACCAGGTTCCTCAGGCTCACATTTGACTAACGCCTCACTTGGTGCGCTAATATTCGCAGACTGCATGAAGCTGTGTTTCCACTTTAATCTTGTTTGTATACTGAGTGGTAGGTCATGGGAGCCAACCGCATTACCCTATTATGGTTACATAGGGCACTCATCCCTTCAGTTTGGGATTACGGTATTGTGTATCTGCAACTCCCTCCACTCTCCAACAACTCATCAACAGCAAACACCAGGCTGGTATCCACCTCTCAACCGATGCGTATCACACTAGCTGAGGCCATCATTAAAAAAAAGGCAGAGTATTCTATTAGCATCTTAGTGTCTTAGTGATACTAAAGTGTCAGGACTCTTTAACCATCCTTGTCTTTAATTATTCATCCTGGAATATGACACCTCATATATTCTTTAAACATTGCTACCACAGCCTCTAGATATTCAATTTGGAAATCTTTTGGAGGACCTTAATGCCGGTCTTCCCACCTCCTGCAAAATCCCCTAAGTGACCCCATTCTCCCTTGGAAACTCTCCCGCCCCAATATTGACCTCAGACTCTCCAGTCTTCCCAAACAAACTACTAGTCCTCTTGTTTACCAGTTTTTTATTGTATCAGAGTCAACAAATTATGTCAACAAATTATATCAACTTCATTCTCAGTGCAGTGTAGTATTCACTGCTGAGATGTATGCAATTCTTGAAGCCCTAAAATACACAAAGTCAGCAACGTTGCAGCAAGTAGTTCTCTGTTTGGATTCTGCCAGCTCTCTTCAAGCTGTCACCCATTCTTCCTCAGACAACCTGACGAAAATAGTTCAAAACCGGATTCATCGTCTTCTGTCTCGCCACTATAATCTGGAACTCAGTTGGGTCCTAGGTCATGTGAGAATCACAGGAAACATGCTGGCTGACCAGGCGGTGAAATTGGCCACGCAAAGACTTATTGACATTCCTTCTGTACCATCGTTTGATGTTAAAGCTTTTTTGAAATAATCCATCTTTAGAGCATGGCATACAGAATGGCACATACCACTTTTAAACTGTGATATAGCCTTCTGTTAATCTCTGATGATCCTCATCCCGACCTTCTAGTCATGAGGAAGTAATTTTAACCTGACTTTGTATAAGGTATGGCCACTTTTCTCAAGGTTTCCTCCTTTGAGGTGAATCTCCTCTCATCTGCGACTCCTGTAGGGTGGTTAAAGTTATAAAGAATCAACAAAATAGGCAAATATAAAACTTGCATTTCTCTGTGATTTGATGAACTTGGCTTTTGTTAGAAACTGTATTAACTGTTTTCCTGAATTGCTGAAATTGTAAATGGGAAGGTTGATTAAATAAATATAATCTTCCAGATTTTTTTGTCATAATTAATTTAACAGAAAACACTAGTAAATTGTGTGATAAATTTAGTTATCTTTATGAATATTTTTATATTTTTAGAAATAATTTTTGAAATAATCTTAGGGATCTTTTCTTTACAGGTTTCTGGGATGCAGAGTTCCCTCCTACACCAGTATGTAACGAACTGGAGAGAACATACATGGACGTTTTACCCATTGCAAAGAGATCAAAAACAAAGCATTAGGCAAAAATTATTTTATGTAATATTGTTAAATATTTGTAAATATTGTTTGTTCATAAAAGTATAATATTTTTTATAAAGAATTGGTGCATTTTTTAAGATGTGAATGTTGTAGTTGTTACTTGAAATGTAAGTACACTGCATTTTTGTGTTCTTTATTTTTGTAATTATTATTCACAACAGTCAAATATAACCAAAGGATAAACTTCAGCACAGATGTCTCTGAACAAATAGAGCCAACCACAGAAAATAGCCTGTTTCTCAAGAACAAGCATGTTTTGCATCATTCTCAGTACTGGTGTTGCAGCCACTGCAAACAGGTTCTGCACCCCACTTGATGAAAAAATAAGTGAAGAAAACGATTAAAGTTACCAAAGCTGTTCCTTGTCAAAACAAGTTGGAAGACGAGAAAAAGGGTTTGTGGGCAAAAGGAATGTATAAGGCTGCAATGTATAATGAAATAGCTGGTCTTGTGAAATATAGGGTTAAACATTTGGCCTATTTATTATCAAAATGGGGCTACTCAAAAAATGTTTACTTGTTGGGAGGGAAGGATTTTCCACAACTGTGGCAAAAGCAGATGAGAGTTGAAAAATGAACTTGCTAGGAACATTTGTGAAATAATTTTTACTGGCTGAAGCTCCATGAACATTCCACACTTTGTAAATCATTGTTTTGAGAGTATAAATAGCTTTGTACTGGATCCAACTTTTGGACGGACAGCCCCTGGACTGTATATTAATGTATTATTGGCTCATCAAGATCATCCTATTGACATGTCAATTTAATTTCATTTAGATTTTGAGGTTCTACTCGACTGATTATTCATAAATGCTACAGACTGGGCCTGAAAAGCTAAATATCCAAAAAAGGTTCAAAAGGATCTCATTTTGTTGAATTCATTTTCAAGAAATATAATTCTGGTTCTACTGGCCCCACACATGTTTCCCTGAATATTGTCCGCATGTTGGCTGGATGTTCTAAGCATGGTGCTCCACATGCTTCTTGCAAGTTCCTCACATGATCCCTTGATTTCTCCCAGCGGGTTTCTCACAATTCTGTTTGTCTCCCACAAGTTCTGCGTGTTTTTGCATGTTCCCAAATGTTTTCCTGCACATTCCCCATATGATCCCTTACTTGTTTCCTCCCATGTTCCACTGTATATTCTCCCACAAATTCCCCTATGTTCCTCCACACGCTTACCAAATGTTCTCTGCATCTTCCCGTACTTCTTGATCTGGAAATTAAATGGCAAATTCAGAAATGTAATTTAGCTAAATAAAAGCTTTTAAAATAGCTTCACACTGGAACCCAACTTCCAGTCTTTCTAATAACCCATGTTATGAGGTGATGGACCTTTCTAAAAACATAATAGAATGGCTAACACCGTCGGTTTTTGTAGATTATGGCATAGAATATATTTTACTCATATTTCTTAACCCTAGAATACTAAGCGTGATTCAGATTGACTTGCATGGTACACATAAGTGAGTATGCACAGCCCACACGGTGTACTAGCACTCTGACTGGTCACCACTGTTTAGTTCCTCTTGAGATCCCACATAGGTTGCGTCTCTGCCTTCCGCCTGGTTTGTGTGGCATCATCATCTTCAAAGGTCAGTGAATTGAACTTACGATTAGAAATAAGATACTATTTTAGTGTGGGTCGACCTTACTCATCATTAGTAAAAGAAGGTATTTTTGTGAGTAAGATCTACTTATAGTTAGTAATAGTGTACTGACAATTACAAATTAAATATACTATTTTTTTAGATTTTTTAAAATTGTTTTATTTTAGTAAAGATGGCTAGAAGATTGTGGTTAGGAAATATTGTTATTGCTTTATGATAAAAATTTAGAAACAAGCAAGAAGATAATTTGGAGGAAGATGATTTTGACTCATGACAGTGATGCAAACCCTTATTATGAACCACATTCATTAGAGGAGGTTAATGCAGATATTGAAGAAGATATCCCAAATTCAGAGGTAGAGGTTAAAAAACCTAGGCGAAAAAGAAGGCTGTGCAGTTGCAGTAATGGTCCTGGCTTAGAACAAAAACATCAGCTTTCAGTGTAACATCTGAAAATTCAACTGACCCAGTCACCTCATGTGATTCACTTCCAAACATAATAACTTTTTCAAGGAGTACAATAAAAGGCAAAAATGATTTTGAATGGAAAACATCCACATTGGTTACAGCACGAACCAGTATATCGATGCAAAAAATAGTTCATGTTCAACCTGAACTTATTGGAGATGCTAGAAATTGTACTACTCTTGAATGCTTTAATGCTTTCATCGCAGAACCATAGAAGAAGGTACAAAACAACTGTGTAACAAAGACGGAATATACATTTGTGGGAGAGCAAATGACAAAAATGTGTCATTCATGTCATATGTAACTGATGAGATTGAAATTATAATTTTGTGAACAAAAACTGATTAGTTTGTAAGCTTTTAATTAGACTGAACTATAAATATATTGTTTTATGTAAAAGAAAGTTACTGATTTATTTTGTGATTAGATTTAATTTCCTAGGCTGCTGTTCATTTTTGGTGGTGTTTTTTTAGTCAAAAAGATATTTGTAAGTTTTATACAACACCAATTATTGGTTCGCCCACTCCATTCTTTGAAAACCGAAGCAAAAATTTATTAATTACACTTGTTTTGTGTTGAGTGAGTTGATTCGACTTGCAGTAATAACACACACAAATAATAACACAATTTGACTCACAGTAATAAATAAATTTAAGAGTTCTAGAGTTAAAGATATAAAAAACAGGATTTTAAGCTTTACAATAGTTTCAGAGTTATTTTCAACGGTAAAGTGTATTGTATGTGTGCTTGATTTCCTTAAATGTGTCATAATATGCAAAATTCTGTTTTTCACCTTAAATCTCTTTATGCAAGAGTAATTCCATACGGTAGTGCATTCCCAGCAGTAATGCACTAAAGGAGTTTTGTGTCAATCTGTCATCTTTCTATAGCATATTTTACAAGTTTTTAATGGGATAGCTTTATTATTAACTCAGAAAGAGGGAAGGTGGAAAAGATTTGAAATGAAGAAAAAAAATTCAGCACTTTCATTTCATTTTAACACTTTCTTTCCTCTTCAAAAAAGAAAATTAAATATTTAATGTAAAAACAACTCTTGGATAATACAAGGGATTAGGACATGTTAAAACAAGCGAATTCTTTCTTTCATTTCAAAAGATCATAACGTAGTATTAGTATTAAGTAGTAGTATTAAGTAGTTTAGTATTAAGATTACCACCTCCTCTGTTTTTCAAACTCCCAACCGATGTTTTCCGACAAGCTTCAAGTGAAGACCATGGTGGAAATAACCACCATTATTTCCACCATGGTGAAGACCATGCCGGGTGAAGTGTTTTTCTGAGAGAAAGTGAATTTAACATGTGTGCCTCAGATACAATTTTAATTGGTTGTTGGTCTAATTTCGTCGCACAGTGTTGGTTTTACCAGAAGGGCAGAGTCGAGACTACAATGTTCGTGTTTTTGGCGGCACGTTGTTTGTCAACACGTTGCTCAGGTGTAAAGTGACCCCCCAAATTGGTGTCATTCTGCCTCCCTATGATGACCGTATCCCGTTTAGTGAGAGTTATTGTGTGGGTGTCCACTCACTGGTCACGTCGGCAAACCTCCCGTTAGGTTAAACACACCCGTGACAGAAATGAAATTGGAGTTTCCCACTGAGCAGGGAGGAGATTTGTCGCCTATGGCTTCGGCGAAAATTAGTACTTTTTTGGTGGGTTCAGAGGGAAATGTCCTTGTTAACTTGTGGGCCAGGTTGCGCAACTCTGCATGTCTTTTTTTGCGCTTGCTGGCCTGTTTCCGTCGGTTTGTGAATGGACGTGTCGATTATGGGAGAGGGTAGTTTCTGCGGTGTTGCCTATTGTTGTCCAACCGTCAGTGTTTTGAACCTCTTCGAGCCTTCGGATATGT
Source organism: Teleogryllus occipitalis (assembly GCA_011170035.1). NCBI lineage: Eukaryota > Metazoa > Arthropoda > Insecta > Orthoptera > Gryllidae > Teleogryllus > Teleogryllus occipitalis. The sequence goes on along the minus strand of BLKR01005569.1, from coordinate 23,212 downwards.
TCATCTAAATTATTGTTTGTGTGTCAAGGCTTTGAGAGTGTACAGTGTAGAAAGTGCGCATAGAAGCCATGTCACGAATGCGTATCAAGTGCGTGGTTAATATGAGAATAAATAAATTGATGAAATGAGATACTGTAATGTAATGATATTTTCTAAGTTATCTTTTTAATTGTGTAAAGTGTATTAAATTATTTAATTTAAGTTATGTATTTATTTAAAAGATAAAAGTAATGTGATTCTAATTAGTATTTAAATGTTATTGATTAATTGCGAAAAGAGTTCAATGTGTTTACGTTAATAAATCTAAGCTGCTAACTAATAAATATAATTAGATTACTATACTTTACCTATTGAAAGGTCATAAAATTTACCACTTTTATATTCGAGAATTTGAAAAAACAAAGCAAATAAGTACTAAGTCTTTGAACCCGTTCAAATGCATGTTTGTCCGTTACACTGTATTTTTTGAATCAATATTAATATTACTTCTTTTCCACTGCTTCGGACAATATAAATCTTTTTCATCTTATCTGTAACAAGTAAAGAAAACATTCAAAAGATTCTTTCTGAACTGCATCGTCACAAGACTACAGTTCTGCACAGCATAAAGAGAAGTAGGACACTTTTTGAGGAAGGGCAGAACCTAGAAAAGGACTGCCCTCTCTAAAGGAGGAGGATTGGTCACCTTAATGTTACTGATCGAGGCTTCTTCCATTCGTGCAAGTTTTGGTTTGGACTGTTCTTTACCAGGAAATCTTTGACTTTAGTTGTATTGAAATCAGCCAAACCGACAATGGCGCTCACTGGAACCTTGATTATACTTGTTTTTTTTTTCTAACAAGGCATATGAGGGTAGTATCTCCAAGATGAAATATGGCTTTTCGCGTCGTCCTCTGTCGTGCCACTAGAGTCGTTTGATCAGCAGTAGTGTGTGATACGGTGGCGATCACGCTATCTTGCGGCAGGACCGAGAATGATGCAAAAAGTCGTGTCATATTCCATCTTGGAGATACTACCCTCAGATGCCACGTTAGAAAAACGCAAGTATACAGCAGCTGACATTACAATTTCTGAACGAAGTCGAATAGGCTACTTACAGTACAGGCAGTGTGTAAGCGACTCTTACAGTTCTCTCGCCAGTGCTGTGATACGTCATGTGACCTGCTCTGAAGCATTCAGCGAGCGAGGATTTGCTTACTTTCTCACAGCCAGCGTTGTGTTGCCGCTCATCTTACTCGCACGAAGTCGAGGGGGCGATTCGGTTCGGCTTTGGCGAAGGTTATGAACATGATGTCAAGGCGTGTGAGTAAACGTAAATGTTTTGAGATTTCATTTATCTGTCATATACGTGGTGCCCTGCGCGTTGTGATGTGACGCAACAGCGCACTGACCTGTCAGAGTCTCTTACACGCTGCCGGTTCTGTAGGAGTTCTGTGGAGAACATTTGCTGCATCTTGTAAACAGTGTTGCCAGACGTACCAGGATCATGTTATTTTTACTAGGATTTTAATGAAGATACCATGTACCAGGATGACATCACGATTCAAGATTTAAGATTCGTGTAATATTTTTTTATTCGATAATTTAAAAGTAACACCAATATTACAAATAACTATGATGTTGGTGAAAACGAGGCCGTAAAAACATTAAATGTGACATAGGATAGTCTTTTTCTAGCATATGCTACAGTACAAAAAGATAGTTTTCCATTCAGTTTATCGATATAAAATGTATTGATATTTAGTCGAGATTAACTATCTTCCTGTGCGCGTTAAAATCGTAACAGAATTATAATTTGAACAATTTCAGTAATGTAATCAATTGACATTGGTATCAGGTATTTTAGTGAAAGTACCAGGAGTTCTGAAGGTGGGATATACATTTAATCATCTGGCAATGCTGCTTGTAAATATTATTTGAAGCAAGTTTCATCAAAATGATATTAAAAATCGATGAAATCAGCGAAACAATGTATTAAGAATGACTCTGCCGGGCCTTGAAAAGTAGATATATCCAGTTACTAAATTAAGACAAAAAATCCTCTAACACGTGGTGTAACTGTTTTGTGAGTCCTTGGTACCGAAAAGTCAATTGTCAAACGTCCGTCCGTCCGGGTGGTGTATTCGAACAAACCTAGCACTTAAACCAGGAGTAGGTTTTGTTTACAAATTGAACAAACCCCTGTCGTTTTTGCGTGAGTCGAAGCTTGCGATTTTTAAATACATTCATTAATTTTTTGGGAGAAGCCCTAGAGGCATTTTCAAAATTTTCTCAAAAATGGCTCCAAATTTTTTCTTTAAATTTCTTATTAGAATAGAGTTAAATACACTTATAAAGGTGGCATAAGTCCGATTTGCAGGGTTAACTCTAAATTTTTGGAAATTGTAAAAGTATTAATTTTTTTCGGCAACTTCTTACAACTACAATTTTGAAGATAGTGATTTTTCCTTCAAATAAAATTTGTTATCCATGATTAGTTCTTTCATTAAGGTGATACACATATTTTTGGAACTTTTAGTAGTTTCTGCGAAATATTGTGTGAAATATGAGCAATTAAAAAAAAACAAAAACAAGATTTTCTCAAAAACAGCTCCAAATTTTTTCTTTAAACTTTTGGTAGGAATAGTACGAAATGTAATCTATAAAATGCCATAAACGACATTATGCTCTATTTTTCTAAAATTACAAAAATGCAATTTTTATGACATGTCTCTCGCGTCGTTAATATTTACATTAGCAGCGATTTGTTCACATTATTGCATTTATGAGCACATGTGGTTTAAATGATGTCAAATAGTTTCTCGAAAACTTAACAGTTTTTTGCGAAAATGAGCTCAAAATTCCGCATTTTCAGAAACGCTCTAACGCAATTTTGTCAAAAATTGCTCCAAATTTTTTGTTCAATCTCTTCCAACGGATAGTGCTAATTGCACTGTTCCTAATGACGTAAAGTTCATATTGGTGTATTCTTTTGTTTTTTCAAAAATTACACAAACGTACATTTTTTAAATATCTCTCACGCTTTTAATATACATGTTATATTATTGCATTTGCGAGTTAAAGTGTCTCAAATTACTTCAATTGAAGTTTTTCGAGAACTCAATAGATTCTTGTTTCGCATTTATAGTAACGCTTAAACGCCATTATCTTAAAAACAGCTGTAAATGTTTTAATGAAAATTGCCATTTAGGACAAGGTTTTACTCTTCTTTAATATTCGTAAAGTAATATTTCTGTTCTACTATTAGGAAATAGAAAAGATTTTTTTTAAAATTTACTTTGAGCGGCGATAATGTCTGCAGGCAACAGAATGGGGCATAACCATAAAGCTAGTCCACACCAAATAAATTAAAACACTTTACTACGAGAAAGTCTATGCCATTCTGTAGCACCACTAGTTCTACTTACTTTTGCGACAATAGATTTGGCAACCGTGCACGAGATTCTCCCATAAAAATAACATTGTCCATAAGAGCGATTGTGCCCATAGTATACTCTCTGATCGTGCCTTCACTTTGTGAAAATGAGTATAGAGACAAACGTTTTTATTGTTGCAAATTTGTCGCAAAGTAGAACAATTTACTGGTTCCTGTTATCCCAACCCAAAAAATGAGGGGGGGGGGGGAATAAGGAAATACTTGGGCAATAAACATTTCGAATATCTGTCAAAATCGCGGATGTGACTCAAAAACTTTATTTCAGAAGTTGGCGGTTCTGTCAGATAGCCCTCAATGCCGAAATATTAGGCATTTAGCATAGCGTACACGTTGCATTTATTTCGGCCTATTTACTGCGCTGTCTCGACTGTAGCAAGAGTAAATTCAGTTGCATTGGCAACCCTTCCAAATAATTGACTGGTCAACAATATAAAGCAGTAGACTTCGTCACATGTCAGTGAGCAACTTAGTCGCTGAGACGACTTGACATTGTCTTAGGGCTTTTGGTGGCTTCTTTCTGGCCTTTCAACAACTCTCGGTTATGAAAGAATACTTAGAATAAATGTGATTTAGTATTCTCGCATTGTTTTATGAAGCTTTGTCTGTAACTGTATTTGAATACTGACCTTTCAAAGGTAGGTTGTAAAGTACAATGCTATTTATAATATTGCGTTCTTATGACTGCATGTATTTGAATACTTTCTGTAATTCTTTGTTGCAGATTATGTCGGCGAAGAACTTCGGAAAAATGATTAATTATTCTTTAAAAGAAAACAGCTCTTGTATGTATTGTCTAAATATCACTAAGAGTTATATTTTTATTTCATGTAAATGTTTTCGAAAAAATCTAATATCAAGGAATATATTACATTCAGAAGTAAACAACTTCAGTATTGAATGTGCTCTACAAATTGAAAAAAAATTGAATTTTTTCGCCATTTAACTCAAAATTACCAATATTTTGAAAATGATTGCCCTGAAATGATTTATAGATCTAATATTGAGGAATATATTGTATTAATAATAAATATACAGCTTCAATATTGAAGGTGTAGGACAGATTCTAACAAACATTGAGCTTTTACAGTTTTCAAAATTCTAGAAATTTCAATGATAATCAGACATGCGATATTTGAGAAAATCGAGTTCATGCATTTAACAAAAAGACACAAACTCACCCAAAATTACACGAAAAGTACTCATATTGTGTAAAGTTGTACCCGACATTAACTTTAATACTTAATTATGAAGAACACATTCAATTCAGAAGAAAGTTCCTATCTTTAATAATGCTTTTCTAGTGGGTTGAAAACATTTTTAATAGAATTCAGAGGTTTTAATGAAAAGTAAACCAGCGCAATTTTTGAAGCGTCAATTCGAGCAAAAAAGTCATTTTTGATACAATTTTGAGAATGTCATATGGGCTTAGTGCCCCCTAAAATTAAAATATTCCTTTCAAACTGAGAGGCCTACTCGCTCAGTTGAACTTCTTGTGTACGGTGCTGGTGTTGATCACACAGCCGGACGAATAGACAGACGCTTTGGAAAGAGCTCACAAATCCATATCAGGGGCTTCCAAATTGTGTATTTTTGACAAAATCTCGACAGAGAATTTTTTCAGTACATGCACACTTTTTTTAATGTAAAAAAATTGTACTTTATAACTGAAATAGAATTATTGTCCACTCTTTACATTTCAAATAATTCATAAATTTAAAATTACATATTCAGGTAAGGAGTTTAAGCCTGGTTAGCGATGCCAATTAAGTATTATGTTGAACGTTTATCCATATTTCACAAATTCTACTTATTTAAACTGATAATGCTACTGAGAGGTTTTGATCAACGGTGGTATTTTCTACCATCTAAAGTGGATCCCTGTGTATACTTGGGTTTTCGTAACATGGCAGCTGAGGGTATTATCTTCAAGATGGAATATGGCACGGCTTTTCGCGTCTTTTTCGATCGTGCCGCTAGTCGCTTGATCTGCAGCACTGGTTGATACGGTCACGATCATGCGACATCTTGCGGCAGGACCGAGAAAGACGCAAAAAGTCGTGCCATATTCTATTTTGAAGATAACACCCTCAGCTGCCACGTTACCAAAACCCTATAAAATATACTATATGCATACTATATGCATATAGTGCATATAGTATGCATATAGTATATAGTATACTATATGCATATAGTATACTATATGCATATAGTATACTATATGCATATACTGTGTATATAGTAACAAGATAAGCCACACTTTCACCAATCTCCAGACATTGTTATTAGCGGGAGATTTTCTTTCTAGAGAGAGATTTGGATTTAATATTTATTCTTCTTGGTATTTCAATCCAGCGCATTGAATCCAACAGATCAAGTAAAAATTACATTTTTATTTTCTGGACTTATTTATTTATTTTACGTCAAAAAACAGTTAAAACTGCGTATGACGTGCTATGGGGAAAAGTGAATTGTGTGCACACTTTCAAAATTCTGTGATCCCTACACTAAGTCAAATACTACTTAAATTTTGAAGGAAAAAAAAAATTATTTTCAAGGGTAAATAAGCAATAAATTTTGGGCTCTTATCCATGTTGTTCTTCGGAATAATACTTCCTGCCGCGACAACATGGAAACGATAATTTGAATAATTGTATTTCCCACTGAATTCTAGAAGACGTGCACAGAAAATGAAGTTACATGGACCCTGAAATTGTGTTACTTTGAGGATTTTTATAACAGTCGAACAGACAGACGTTTTAAAAACACTTTTTTGCATTGCGTCCCCCATAAATGACTATAACCGTCAAAATCTCGGCATCGTTATTTCCAATTTAAACATTACTTTCTCTTTACCGTAAATAGTCGCACACATACAGTAATATAGTGCACACAATTCACTTTTCCCCATAGCCCGTCATACGCAGTTTTTAACTGTTTTTTGACGTAAATAAATAAATAAATAAAATACAATCAGTATATAGTAGTAGTGGTAGTAGTATATGAGAAGCTAGTGAAACAAATGGGTGCGTCTCACGCTGATTCTTTTCTCATGTTTGTCTTTTGAAATGCAGAATGTGGATATTGTAATGATTTGGAGGAATTGTAACAATTTAAGTGTATTTATATATATTGTTCGAATAATATTTGTCTACTTGTCAGATCGCGGTTGACAGGAGAGAGATGGTTCCATTATTCAATCAGAGGCTTCAAATTCTGATGATGTCATTGCATAGATGCTGATACTTATTACGAACAAAAATGAAATCTTACAGTGAGAAGCATTTGTAAATTGAAGAGCGCCATTACCACTTTGGTTATGCAGCGTGTGTGCGTTTCTGAGTCGTCTACGTGGTCTGTTTGCTCTTACTGCGATTTGTTTCTTGCTACGACTGCTAGTGTTTTGTTCTGATGCGAGAGCGACCAGAAACGGCCACGTGTCTGCCCCCCGAGTAAGTGGCAACCGCTCTTCCCCAATCCCAGCTGTCAAGTAGATAGAAATATTCGGACAATAATAGGGTATGCTGGAAGGTTGGCGATGTCCAGTAGTGCACTGGTGAGTGAACATGATGTTCCCCCTCATCACACCTTGGCCGATCTTATTGTCACCCTTATTGTAGTGAAACAACAAAAAGGTTTTTATTAGGTTTTAGGTGTAGAATTAATTTCCCCATGAATTTTTCCGTATGCTTTAAGGACCAAAGATTGAGTGAGAGGAAAAGTGGGGATAGGCGGACCAGAGTAACACAATATCCAATTGTTCACATTTTAAGCTACAGAAGGAATTTCTACGATTTTTGCACTGTTTTTTTTGTACAAAACTGGTTGTAACTCTTCCACGGGCAAAGATCTTAAAAAGTTCGTTGGAAAGGTTCTTATAGACATTTCCCTTGATATGTGTACCAAATTAAAGCTCGAAAGTTTCTAATCTGCCCGTTATGTGTGACACATTCATTCACACATGAAAAAAAAGTTTTGTTTCAGGGTCCCTGAAATTGACATTTTCTCTGAAATATTGACCTCGAATTTTTGGACCGAATACAATTTTTTCTCTCCTTTACTATGTACAATAGAGGAACAGTGTAATAAAATATATCACTTGATCCTAAATTTAAAAAAACTGAATTTTCACCTAAATTATTATTATTATTATTATTATTATTATTATTATTATTATTATTATTATTATTGTTATTATTATTATTATTATTATTATTATTATTAATATTAATTATAAATATTACATGTGACTATATTTCAGTACTGATATCTGTTCCTTCCTAAAGTGTGATGTGTGATATTTTCCTGCTTTCCATTGTAGTTTTTGGGAGTGATCATCCTAAAACTGAAAATAATCATGTGTCTATGTGGTCACTATTGACTGAAATAGACATAGGAAATAGTGGAGACTACACGCCAACTGTGCAATCAAACAGTTTAGTTTCTGAAGTGTGAGTAATATAATTTTCCTGTTGTTTCATTTGACTGAATAACTTTTTAACATGTGTATCATATTATAGATAAAATAATGTACATTCAGGATGATTTATAGTTAAACTTTCCGTACTTAACTCTCTAAAGATAAAAAAAACAGGGGGAATAATGTCCAGATTAAGGGTGAAGATTCCCATGTGTCTTCGTGTTACAGTTTCCATTGGATTAGTGTTGCCTGAAAGATGGTTTATCAGGAGAACGTTCTCACTTGGAGAGATGCAAATCAGGAGAGGTATCTATACTGCTTTTCACGTTGTGAAGGCGTGATGGGTCTTATGGAGAATCCGCGTTTTGTTGCCGACGCGGCACATTCGCTTCCCGTTCGCTCCAGAATCATCAAAACCACGGCCCCCTTTCTCAATGTCTACTGAAAAAACTTTTTTCGCACACATTATTATTATTATTATTATTATTATTATTATTATAGCCGTAATATTTTTATTAGCGCAAATATCTAATACACAGGAACGCTTTACATGTATTCTCTTATAAAAAGAAAAAAATCGTAAATTGTTGATTGTGCCGTCGTATACTGATTGATTAATTTACGCAATAAACGAAACCATATGACCAATATTTATCCAACTTTCATCTTAGTTCATTATGTTCCTTTTTTTCATTTCTGTCGCATTTCTTGTAGATATAAATACCAGTACATTATTATGTTATTTCTGTCTTTTTTTCTCGTTTTTCAAATTCAAATCTCATTTTTATCAATAAGCGATAAAATGTAGAATATTTGCAATTTGATGAATATTTATCATTAAGATCTTTCATTACACACGATTGTTGCAAGAACGTTTTAAAATAGAAAGTAATGGAATTTGAGATATACCATGAGTACAAAATCGTCGTACTTCATTTCTGTTCTGATTTTATACTTCAGTCCAGTTAACTTATTGTCTCGGGGTCGGTATTTCACCATTCTCATTTTCCGCTTTCATTCTAAACAAGGAATGTCTGCTGATGCATGTTGCTCTGCAAAATTCATTCAAACGATTGACTCAGTTTTTGGATGTTTTCTTTTGTAGTTTCCGAATACTTTGAAAATGCTTTTTACCACTTTTCATTATTTTATACTTTTTCTGTTCTCTTAAAATTGGCCCACTACACAATAGACTAAATTACATACAAACTTTTCTTTACCACTGCACATCCACCAGCAAAACTCTTCTGTCCAGAATACCCAGGAAGATGAAATTCTCGAAATGGCTTTTTGTGATCATTCGAGTATTCATTTGAATGGAACCTTCCACCGATCATATAAACAAACACTTCCTTTCCTTTGCAGATTCGGTGGTATAACGGTTAGCGTATCGGACTGTTGTACCCGAGTTCAAACCCGATCGAAGCCGTGGATTTTTAAGGGCGAAAAAATCCTTCGTACGTCTTCCTTTGGAGGAGAAGTAAAGCCGGCTGTCCCATGTTGTAGATTTACTGCATGTACAAGATCATGAAGCCTCTGAGCAAAATTGAGATCCGCCTGTTTCCTCGCCCAAGATAATACTTCCTTTCTCCGCTAGGTGGTGAAAGGAGCGTAGCGAAATTTTCGTGGTTAGACGGAAGAGCGGGCCTGATGGCCCGAGTCTCGCCACGTAAAATCAGGCAGTAACTGACTAACTCCTTTCAGCCCTATCCTGCGAGCATCTGTGCCTTGTCTTTGCGTCGCGTCTCCTGTCGAGCCTCATGTCGTGCGCGTTTCGACTTCAAAACAAACATCAAACACACTGAAGTCATGTATCCGAAGACCTTCGGGTGATGATAGAAAATAATTTCATTATTTTACTCAAAAATTTGTCGCTGGAAGTTTTTAATTGGACTTAAACAACGAAAATATCCCAGCGACGATATATTTTAATGCACAAATTAAACATTCTCACATTTTTGTTGATAATTCATTTTTAGAGACATTAATAAAATGAAAGCAATCCCTCCCAGCTGAAGTAACTGAAATATTGTATCGATTATTGCAAAATAATTCCACCAATTTTTTAACGGTCTGAATAAACCTGTTTAAAAGTCAGTTCCACAGAATTCAAGCGTTTTCATTATTTTATTTAAAAAGCAAATGAATGCTACATTTTTCACGATGACCATCGTGTTCCTCGTCATTTTCTCTACAGGACTATGCCTTTTCTACTTACTTTTGCAACAGTCGATTTGGCAACAGTGCATGTATGGAGATTCTTCCATAAAAACAACGTTGTTCATAAGAGCCCATTGTGCCTTCACGACGTGAAAATGAGTATAGCGTTCTCGCCTTCTATTCTTCTCCAAGTCTAATAATGTTCACGCTGATTCCTGTGCGTGCGTTCATTCGTTTTGCAAATACAGACTGATAAGGAGAGAAAGTTTATTTATAAACATCCTGTATATTTCTTAAAATAAACAACATAACAAATAATAAATTCATATTTACACCGTTTGAATTTCTCAATTGAAATTTATGATGAAAATATTATTTGCAGACAAGTGATTTCTCAATCTCCAGACAACGTTCTGTGGCATCCTGTAACATTGCTGCATCATATTTGTTCAGATCTTAAGTGGCCTTCTCCAACGTATGTCGTAATAAGTGAAGATGTTACAGCAACAAGACATGTTTTCACTTTGGAATGTAAAGTTTTAAAACACAAAGGTATGATGGAGGATAACAAACTTATTTTTGTTAGTTATCTAGTCACAGAGTATATAGAACATAATATAAAGTGTGTCAGAAAAAAGTGCACCAACTTAGAGGATAGGCACAAGAATAAGTAAATAATTTCTGAGTCTCAAGAGACAGGGTTTCCCTTCTAGCGAACGTTGGCACTCGAGTCGCACGGGTGGTCAATATTTTAGGTTAAGGGAGGATATAAGGCCACAAACTTTGTAGTAGGTCTCTCCAATGAACGTCACCTTTTAGGATTTAATAGATTAGTGATTTCGGGCGCGTCAACTGCTAAAGTCATTAGTCTCGTAAATGTAGTGCATGTTTTTATCGCGGGAGGTCGCGTTGATCTCCGCTGGCTGGCGAGGCCCGGCGTCGACCTACGGGCGACTTGCGGGGATTTCCCCAATCAGAGGTATCTCCCACCAGTGTGGAACCGCCTCGACCGGGATGCTCTAGGCTCCCGACATGAGTGGTATTGTTGTGCATGTAAGTGTAAATAGGGTGAGGATAGGACAAGGCAGTGGAAGGGACCGGTAGCGGTAGCTCAGTGCATCAACTGATGTCACTGCAGCGCTTCTAACCGGGAGGTCCTAGGTTCGAGTCCTGACGGTGGCAGGATTTTTGACACTGGCTTTTCAGCGAATTCAGTCGCTGTCTGGAGGAGAATTCTAGCGGCCGGCTGCTCTGATCGGTAGTTTTCCGTGGTTTCTCCGATCAACACCAGGCGAATGCCGGAGCAGTACCCTACCAAACGCGCCACGGACCGCGCGATCTTTCCTTCCTCTTCCCTGTCCCACCCTCACCCCTTACACACACACTTACACTAACATGCACTACACTACCACATATTCCGGGAGACCGGACGGGAGCTTAGAGAGCTTGTCCTGGCTGGGGAGGTGCCCCGCTGGTGGGAGAGTCCTGGTTAGGGGGAAACCCCACTAGCCGACGGTAGGTCGGCGCCGGATCTCGCCATCCAGCGGGGGAAGATCACCGCCATCTCCCGATAAAAACATGCACTACACTAACGGGATCAATGACCGAAGCAGTTGACGCGCCCGGAAACACGAAAAAAACAATCAATCAATCAAGCAGTGGAAGGAGAGATCACGCGCGGTCCATGGCCCGTTTGTTAGGGTACTGCTCCGACGTTCGCCTGGCAGCCGGCCGCTAGAATTCTCCTCCAGACAGCGGCTGAATTCAGCCCAGCTATTTAGCTATTGTCGAAAATCCCGAACCTAGGACCTTCCGGTCAGAGGCACTGCAGTGACAGTTTATGCCCTGAGCCACCTTTGTCGGTCAGATTTTAGGAAGAGAAGGTAGTGGAGTATTGAAAAATGAAGCATGGTTTCAGTGTTACACTTGATTACCTTTATTGAATTTCAAGTCAGTGGTCTGATTTCATTTCGCTGCGAAAATTCTCGTTGTGTGGAAAGTACTTCCGAGATCACAATTTGAATTACCGCCACTTCACTCCAGCGAAACCGTCGCGCGGAACGGCGCTCCGAATCTTTTCTGCAGGGTTGTTTCAGCGGTCAGTAAATACTTATCTATGAGTGTATGTGTCACACATTGAAGACACGCAAAATATTGAAATAATTTACATCGTAGGGACACTGTACATTTAGTTAAAAATATCAAACAATTGTTGCCCTCAGAGTCGCATGTGTGGTGAAGCTACCGCCAGTTCAAATGACGCACGTGGTAGGTGATGTAAAAGTAAATTTTCTCAACGACTAGTTTTACAGTTAAACGAAGTCTGATAATCCTCCACGAAATATATGAATATTTTGTCCCAATCATTTTGATCATACTGTGTATAAAAGCAATGTTCACTAGATGATATGATTTTAATATTTTACTCGCCTACTGGTTCCGCATGTACTTACTTTCTCGCCTACTGGTTCCGCAGTATACAGAAAGTGTAATTCTTTTGGGGGGAAAACCAGATTTCGACAGAAAGATCCAAATTGCCGGGCCCTTGTAACGAAAAAGTGGTTTAATCTTATCCTTGTTTTTAGTAAATTACTTCCTCTAATACATGTTTAGTCAGAATACACGTTTGGTGGATCCTGATACGGAAAAATCGATTGACAGTGAAAGCGTCTATCGGTCCATCAGTGAACAACGCTAGCCACTAAACCGTAAGGGTCTACCCATTTTAAATTGCCCTTTTCTTTAAAAAAAAGTCTCAGGGGCTTCATGTAAAGTACCCGCCAACGAGATAGAATTCAAGCTCGTGGGTACCCGCCAAAATTAAAATATTGGTTTCAAATTCAAGGAGCCGTGACATCAGCCAGATAGATCGAGGAATATCAATTTTGATGAAAACCCTGCGTACGGTTTAACCACTAGTGTTGTTCGCAGACAGAGGAAGGGACAGACGTTTTTCCGTCAATGAATTATTTGTAATCAAGGACCCATAAAACATGAATTCTGGCTATAAAACGTGTTAGAGGAAGTCATTTACTATATACAAATGTACCCACTTTTTCGTTACCAGGGCCCGGCAATAAGAGTTTTTCTGTCGAAAATTCACCGTTACACCCCTGCAGCATTATAATACTTTCTCACTACTGCATAAGCAGTAGTTAGAAAGCAAAAATTACTTCCACTTTACACTTAATGTTAAAATAATTATCAAAACTCAATTAGCCACCTTTCTGAATAAAATCTCTGATCAATCATACAATATATCATGGCAAATGGGCATATAATGCTCAACATTGGTAATGTTTGTAATTTAAAAATCTTCATCAAAAGGCTTGAGTTAAAAATGCAATTTTTCGATTTGCCAAATTTTACTTTTGGAAGGTATCAAAACACATTGTGATTGGCTTCTTGAAAACATTAAACTATCAAACATCTTAAAAATTGAAATTGGAACACCACTGAATTAAAAAGTGATAACATCTGACCAACTCAGGAATTCTATTTCTCTCAAGGCTGTTCCACACACGGCGGAATTCATAGAGTGGCGAGCGACGGCTCGAGGAATCCCTTTAATGTAAAAAAAAACAAAAACTAATAGGTCTGGCGAACACGCATTGTTTGAGAGCGTTGGCTTCCGTGGCCGGAGTCTGAATGTTCTTGGCTGCGACCTTAGGTCGCAGAATGGCGGCCGAAACGTCGGCACCTGTGCCTTGGACGCGGCGTCTCCCGGACAGCCAAGAACATTTTGACGCATTGCTTGGCGCTCGGCAAATAACAAGCAGCTCATCCAAACTACTCGAGATTCGGCGAACGGTCGCTCAGTACTCGTCGAATGCCGAAAATGTACAGCTGCCTTGAGACCTATCAGTTTGAAAGTACTCCCGCTCTAATCCTACTGCCCCCTGGTCTGGTTTGATAATAAATAATGCTCTTATCCATTTCGTAACAATTTATCTTCTCTACAATGCAATACTATAAAATAAAATCTCTTTGGCGTTACTAATAATGTTTGTTGTCCATATTGTTCTTGTTACAATGCATTTTCCGAAAGCTGAATTGTTTTTATTTTGTGATTTATTTCAGCAAGTGGGGTGGGTTTGAGCAAAAGAAAAGCGAAACGATCAGCATCAATGGCACTTCTTGAAAAACTGAATGACAATGAAGATCTTGGAAAATATGCAGACATAATTTACTCCCAGATGTATATTTTTGATAAGTAAGTGCTCAACTAGTTCAGTCTTTTCTGTTCTATTAGATGTCACTTAACGATTACAATCATTTTCCGATTTCTAATCAGGATGATATAATCTGCGCACAAACAGGACATTTCGGCTCCTATCCCTTATGTGCCTCACGTGAAAATGGAGAATTTTTCTAGATAATGGAGAATTCTGAAAAGAATAAAAGCTAATGAAATAGAAATTTGTCAAGTGTTGACTATAATTTAATTCCTTATCAATCGGAATAAATGTTATTTTAACTAAAACTTAGTCTTTTAATATGCTTATATTTTTTGAAAGAAGAGAATGATTTTATGAACAGATTTGTGCGTTATTTTATTGGTTGATACATGGTAAAGGATTCACATTTCATTGAAAATTTTCTTTTCAGAGATTCTGAAGTAGAGTGTTCTTCAGAAGATGGAGGTGCAGGGAATGCTACGAGTGAGCTGTACAAAATGTGTTATGCCCGTAGGTGGCCTCTTCCAGTTTACGGATTACTTTCCATGGAAGGTCCAGTTCACAATAGGCTTTACAGAATTGGGTGCACAATGCCAGGTTTTTCAGAACTAGGTAAGCTTCTATAATAAATACATTTTGTCATTATGTGTGAATATTGGAGTATGGATGAAAATTCTTCGTACACGGTACAACAATTGTTACAATTTTTGGCAGGCTTTATTCTTTATACATGTGAAAAGGGTTGAATAATAAAAATAATAGAAATTACCCATTAGTACCTTTCTATTACTTAATGAATCTGATGAAGGTTCTGTGAACCAATTATGTTTTGTATGATCTTTTAGATGAGGCATCAAATTGTTTTGCAGCTGAAGGTAAAGGTCATACCAAGAGGGAGGCAAAACATGCAGCTTCTGTTGCATTACTTGATAAAATATTAGGTGATATGTCTTCCAATCCCTCTTCGTCATGTACCACGAATTCTTTTCAAGATCGGTGAGTGTACTTTAATATTTAAATTAGAATGGTACATCTACAATTATTACTGTACATCATGACCTCAAAACCAAGAGGTAACTTGAATTCTCGAGCCACATTTTTTGGCTGTCCTAACTTCTGACAATTGTGGTGGTTAGAAGCAAAGGGATAATACCACTATACCCCACTGTAAGTCCTGAGATTGATATATGCCATAGCACAGGTACCTGCTGAAGGCCTGTTACACATGATCCAGACTTGTTTGGTACGGGCGAGAAGTACATTTGACTTTTCTGTCTTCGGGGAGAAAGGCTGGACTGATACTGATAAAAGTGAGGGTTAGTCCACTGTGATTGTAACCGTCTCAATTTTTGAACGGAACCTTGTAGGAAAATGTAGATACATGAGAAAATCTTCAGATTTAGTTTTTCATATTTTCAAATTGCAAAGTCAATGATGTGACACAGTAGGCCTGATGGCGCAGAAACTTTGGACAGGAGCTCTTAAGTACGCGGACATGAAGACTGTTGGTTTGAATCCTTCATAAGGCTTAGGTTTGTGACATGGAGTTGATTTTCAGTACTTCATGTATCACTTTTAAACGTAATCCTTCCATTCGCTCATGCTGACTAGTGTTTGTATGTGTTTCGGTGCGTGATTTAGAAACTAGGTTCATACATTCAGAATAACGGATCAAGCACAGATGGATCCACGTACTACCTATACATAGACGTAATGTACAGGTAGGATGACATCATCTGGGAATTGCTTTCAGGGGAGAGGTACCGCGGGAGGAAGGAGCGCCCATAGAAATGAAGACTTGGAGCAGAACCCGGGGGCCACTTATTTTGAACAAAAGTTCGCACCCCTCATTCACAGATCTCATCTCTTCGTACAACAGAAATAAGTTAGAGCTGTTAATTTAAATTCGAAGTAATATATTTTTTTTTATATTTTGAACGAAAAAATGTCGAGGCCTAAGTCAAAACCTGGCTGCCCCCCCCCCCACTTTGGACACCACTGCTAGTAGGCTATGGGTAAGTCATTCCAGGTGCATAAAACTACTTAATTCTGTAACAGTATATACACAAAGGACTTGAGAAGCTTTACAGAAACGTTTCCTGTGTATCGGAGTCTCATAGGAAAAGGAGGAGGAAAGGGAAGCAAATACGTTTTCATAAAATTGGAAAGGTTTGAGACAAACTACTCGTACTTTACCGCTAAACTCCCCATTGCGGGATGCATCACCATCGAGCGCGTAACTTTCGATTCATATAATACAGCAGAGTGCCACAGTTTGGCATCACTGTCGTTAAAAGAGACCATACTTCATTGTCAACCTCGGACGCACCACAGACCGTCAGTCGGGAGCTAACCCACTCCCGATCACTATGCTCGACTAGTCCCGTGACTGAAGTCTAAGGCGATCGAAGGGTGCCATGGTGCCTCTCTGCGAATGAGCGGCGGGGAAGACGCCATGCGACTCCCTGCTATAACACCGGAGTAACCTTGGGTTGGTTGGTTAGTGATTCCGGGCGCGTCAACAGCTTTGGTCATTAGTCCCGTTAGCGTACTGCATGTTTTTCTCTCGGGAGATGGCGGTGATCTTCCCCCGCTGGATGGCGAGATCCGGCGCCGACCTACCGTCGGCTAGTAGGGTTTCCCCCTAACCAAGACTCTCCCACCAGCGGGGCACTGCCCCGGCCGGGACAAGCACTAAGCTCCTGACCGGTCTTCCGGAATATGTGGTAGTGTAGTGCATGTTAGTGTGTGTGTGTAAGGGGAGAGGATAGGACAAGGAAGAGGAAGGACAGATCGCGCGCGGTCCGTGGTCCGTTTGTTAGGGTACTGCTCCGGCATTCGCCTGGTGCTGATCGGAGAAACTACGGAAAACTACAGATCAGAGCAGCCGGCCGCTAGAATTCTCCTCCAAATAGCGACTGAATTCGACCTAGCTGAAAAGTTAGTGTCGAAAATCCTGTCGCCAGCGAGGCATTATGTATATACACAATGGAATCCGAATGTGGTGAACTCGGATATAGTAAACCCTCGGTTATAGTGAGCTGAAGTCACTTGTCCCGTTTCACTTACATTACAAATAAGCATAATAAGATTCGGTTGTAGTGAACGTAGGAAATAAATCCTTGAAATTAATTGGATCTCGCATGTTATTATGCGAGTAAAAGGGCATTTGGAAAGTGGGAAGGTGTCCAACAGTGCAAGAGGCATTGAAAGGTGTGAAGACTGCAGATATTTACGATACTTAGAGACAGAGAACAATGCAGAATGAAGTATGGAGGTAACACGAACTCTGGAGAAGGATCTAGAGAAATAACTAATGAAAAATATTCGAAGCAAACAATTAAAAATAATTGATTTTTTAACAACATATCAAGATTTTGAAATTTTTTAGTTCGTGCT
The DNA here is from genome assembly GCA_011170035.1 of Teleogryllus occipitalis. Taxonomy (NCBI): domain Eukaryota; kingdom Metazoa; phylum Arthropoda; class Insecta; order Orthoptera; family Gryllidae; genus Teleogryllus; species Teleogryllus occipitalis. Next base: position 5,622 of record BLKR01005569.1, on the reverse strand, counting down.
GTTAATGCATTTTGCTGTAACTATATTAATAAAATAAATCATTATGGAGAAATTCTATTTAATTTTGACATCGGATATAGTGAACCTAAACTGTTAGTTCCCAGAGGTTCACTATAATCGGAGTCGACTGTATAATGGACAAGACATGTCACAAGAACAACTCGATGTTATCTCCCAGCTGCGCTCAGTTTATCTTATCGTAGGACACTTCAATCCTCACAATCCCATCTGGGATGGCAGAAGATCTTTGCTTAGAAGTAATGTTCTTGAAACAATTATTGATTAACAGAACGTATGTTTTCTGATCATTGCCAGTTAGTCCCATTTTCAATGTCTTCTAACTCTTCCCCATCTCTCTGCCTCTGCAGTCCATGTACCAATGGACTGTACGTAATCCTCGCGCTGATTGGGATACCCTCAAAAATGAAATACGAATATCCGATAACTGTTCTACCGACATCGATGCGACGGTAGCCCTAACGTCTATCACCAAAATGGTAAAATTACCAATACTCTGCTTCACTCCCCAAATCGAAGGGCTCACATTACCGTGTTCCTCGGTGGCATGCTGACTGTGCCACCGCGGTGCCTGATCGGAAAGGGGCTTTGGCATAGCTCAATAAGTTCCCACTACCTGAAATTTGTTAAATTATAGAAGAACTCGGTCCAGATCTGAATTAATAATAAAAAAAGTAAGACAGCTTCTTAAAGCGGTTTCCTTGCTATACTCCCTGAATTATACGGCGAAATTTTGCGGCAAATTGAGGAAAGACTTCCCTCGCCGTCTATCCGCGGGTTGACTAAATGGAAATCTCACCTCCCTGTTAGACATAGAATCTGGCCACTTACTACGATAACATCTCCAGTTCCTCTCAATACAACCCGAAGTATCTGAATAGAAAAGGAAGATTGAAGAAGTGTACATTAGATTTTCCGAGGAGTCTGGAGGAAAAATAAAATGTTTTTTTTTCTCCATGGAGAAATTTTGATTTGCCCTTGCCCGCGCAAAAGATTCTGGGCCAGAATCAAACCAAATGCTAAAGCATCTAACAGAAAAGGCACAATATTTCCTTCTTCGCCTCTTCAATCGTATTTGGGTCAAGCATACCATTCCTGGGAATTCGCGCGAAGCTATCCCAGTTTCTGAGGAAAGAAAAGATAGGAAAATTGAGTTACCGCCCAATTTCGCTCACTGGCTGCGCCTGCAGTGAGATTCGTCATTTTTAAAGAGAATGATAAATGATCGTCTGATCTGGCTCCTGTAACAAAGAAACTTGCTTACACCTTAGTAGGGATTGAACCGTGACAAATTCAAAGAGATCGTAAGTGGACTGTTCTACAGGTATTTTACTTTCCTTCTGTAGCGAGACAACCTATAGAATTTTTAGTAGACATACGCTATCTTGCAAGGAAAATTGATTTATAAATTATTAAAAATCACAATAACAAATGAATTTATTAACAAATCAAACTTTGGATTAATTATTTCAATTAAAAAGTAACACATAACCACAAATGTGAAGAAAAACTGGTAAATCAAGTTTACCAGGTAATTTGATATCATTTTCAGGTTAAAATATTCAAATGAACGTTGTTGGAATGTTAAAATAATTTAAATTACAATGACAAGATATTGAAATATAATCACAATTCGCTGCTTAAACAGTCCATTCTGCGATTGTCGTATTGGCAGCTTGCTGTCAACATTTCTCCTACTATATCTCATTGAGATTAACAGATTCAGTGCGGAGTAAATTATTGACCGCCTATACATAAAAATCAGTTCTAGTGAAAAAGTGTTCGTGGTTTTAGATAAAATGTAATTTTCTCAATATAAACATTGCATGAAAGATAAATAAATCATGAGCCTGTCTTCCAGTATTTTATTCAACACTTTCGGTAAAGGTATGAATGTTTTCAGTAGTGTTTATGGAGGGGACCATCCCAGTACCTGTGTATCACGTCCGTATCCTAATCCTTCCCTTTCCCTGACTTGTAACTGTGTAATAGACCAGTGAGCAAGATGCGTCTCCTTGAGGAAATGTATGTAATTGTCTTCCTGTATCCAGAACAATAGTACAAGCGCTGAGATGGAGGCTACCGTGAGCATAAATGTAATGATACAAACATGAGAGAAGCCTAAGGGCTTTTGGTTCGGGAACCACCAGAGAACTTTTCTCTATAAATTGCCCCCAAGAGAACGGCGGGAGGACCTGGTAGGACCCTTAGGTTGCGATAGACGTCAGCCGGGAAGAGTTGGGGCAAAACCAAAATGTTTGCCTTGACTCAAAAGGGGAACTCACTTATAAGAGAAACTTTGTGAAATTTTGAAGCATTTCTAGTTTTACATTTTTAAACTTTGATTCTACTAATATGTAGAATGTTTCGAAATTAATATTTTGTAGTGGATGTTATGATAAATAATTTGTTATGGATGCCGAAGACCTTAGAAGATGAGGCACCGTAAAACCCTAAGAATAAATAATAGTAAGTAAAAAGTGAACAAACGTCTAATTTGCTAATCACTGCGCTGGTTTATCAAACATTGAATTATCTATATCTCAAACCTACATTAAGGATGTTTATAAACTCTTACTGGCCCATTCATGTATGATTTCTCAAATTTCGGAAGATGATGTACATTTGTATTATTATTTTATTTTCCATATTTTGTCTTTTGTATGTACAACTAAAATGTAACTTCTGATATGTGTAAGTACTTTTCACTCTCACTTGCATTTATACTGTTTCAGTGGCAAGGAATGTGAGTCTTCGCAAAAATATAAAATGTCAAAGAATGCTACAAGTTTGCTGAATGAACTGTGTATGTCATATAACTGGTCACTACCAATTTATGAATATCTTCCTGAATCTGGTTCTGGAACCATGAAACTTTTCACAGTAGGTTGTTCTCTACTGGGTCACACTGAATTAGGTAATGTCGTTAATTATACATTCTTGTTATGAGACATTTTTTAAGCTAATTCTGTGGATGTGCACTTTTGGACTAGCTGTTGAAGATTTTCCCATTATTTGGGAAATAATTTGTGTTAAAGTATTTTTATGGTAATTAAACGTCATATAGAATTTTGCATTGAACCATTTGCAACTACAATATTTTATAACTTACTTTCTTGATCTGAATCAAACTTCCTTTCAGAATATGTTTAAAATTTTATATGTTACCAGCACGACCCCTGCATTTTGCTGGAAACAGCAAATTCAATAACAATCTTTCATTAAATAAGTATCCTAAGTTTTCGAAGGAAAAGTTATTAAATCCAGATATTTCTTGGTAAACGGTTAATAACAATTTTGTTTTTTGCGATCAGTTCATCAATTTTAACATATTTCTTAGCCTGAAAACACACGAATCTTGTAATAACATCTCTTATAAGTATAATGTTTATTACTATATTGTTTCTTGATATCACGTTTCAAGTGAACCTCATTGTAGCCATGTTGTTAACTTATCCAAATCTGAACACTCGTTAGAGAGATACAGACTGAAAATAAATAAGGGCTCTGAGTCGAATGTGAAATTCCTATGATCTAAGTTTAAAGTGGACCTCGATTAACCATTTTGCTGATAGAGCATTGATTTATCTAAATCCGAGCACTCAACTTGAAAATATGTAATAACATATGGTAATAACATGGCATCCTCCCGAGATTTATCAACACCATCTAGACATACAAGGCCTGCGCACTGGAGTTTTTCAAAGACAATATGGCGGCTAGAGAAGGCCAACTTATTCAAGTTGAGGCGATCCGGTTGTGTACGATGAGTAGCATGTGTGGCTTTTCGAGTCGTGGTTATGTAGATGTGATGTGTCGTTGAAATAGTGAGAATCATGGTGAATAAGGGCATTATCCCCAGGTGAGGGAAATAAAGTAAAACGTGAAGTGTGTCAGTTGCTAAGTTCAGTGTTTACTTTCAGCTTTGTGAATTACATTTGCGAACGTGGGAAGTTGAGAAGAATTCAGTGTTCTATTGTGATAATGGACTAAAATCAGTCTTCCTTTAAAACATACACGATTGTCTCGCGGAGCTATGCCTTCTTTGTTGCCTAAGTGTCATGCTTACTTGAATTGCCCAAGCACTTTCTTCAGAGAAAGTCTTCAAGAAAAGAAATTAAATTTCGAAAACGAGTGTCAGGTTGGTGCTATTGAAAAAAGTGCAAAAGAAAACATTGCAAAATTAAATGAAATATCTTTCAGTACTTTTGACGAACTAAGAAGCAAACTGGAGTTGTTTATTTTGGACTATTATTATTCGAATATAATAAGGAAGACAGTATTCTTTTTCACTATATTGATTATAATTCTGTCCCTAAAATTATCAGTTCAGTTGTGGTGGACCAGGAATTGAAACGCAGTGTTTGTTATTGTAAAAAATTATTAAAACTTGGATGCACTACAAAATCAGATAGTGTTTATATTACAAATGAAATTAGTGATGTTTTAGGTTAGTAGGTTAGGTTCAGTTGTAAGGTTAAAGTTATACAAGTAGAAGTAACAGTCCTCATGATGGTTTTGCTTTAATTTAGACATCTTACTTCAAATTGATACCACAAATTCACAATTTGGCAAACCTGTTGCTTTTATGTTTGAACAATTAAAACTTCTTACCCAGAAAAGGAGTACTTATCAGTAGAGTTCATAGTTTTTCATATTGTCTTGTACGCTATTTACCCTATAGTCATATGATTATAAATATTTCAAACATTTAGGGTTCATAATATTTCCTCATCCTAGTGCAATTAGGAGATTGTGTTCTTCATTTGGTTTAGAACCTCAAATGGAACAGAGTGAAAATAATTTTTTAAGTATAAAAGAAATAAATACTTACAAAAATTAAGTGAAAGTGATAAATTAGTGACTCTCATGATGGATGAGATAAATTTAAAATCAAGACTTGCAAAATATTTTGAAAAAAACTATATTAGGGTTAGAACAGATATGATTTCATGTACTGTGCGTTGTAAGTGATAACAGTATTAATAGAAAGTGTATGCAGCTTGTTTCGCCTGAAAAATAACTTAAATTAATGTACAATCTTCCAGCTGGAGAAAGTAGAGCTCTTTTCTTCTTATTTGATAGTGTAATTAATTATATATTTTCGTCTGGCATCCACAATTATACTTCGCGTTTCAGTTTGTATGGCCTTCTTAGGCGGCCATCTTGAATGACTGCTCAGGCCTTGTATGTCTAGGTGGTATTGGATTTATACACGTATGGGTGACGGGTTGCATTCCGTGTGGAGCACAGGCGATATGATTTGATTGATCTATCTGGACGATTATTCCAGCACACTGATAGCCGACCGTGAAAGCCATGTAAGGTTATAGGTTGGTCACTAATGTTTTATGATCAGGAAATTATTGTGGGATACAATGGGCACTACCCAAGCCAAAAATACCGATAAAATAATATTGACTCATTTAGCCATTTGAAATTCCGCTTCTTTGGTGCCGATGTTCTTACATTGAAAACTAACATTTTTTGCTGACTCATTGAAATAATTTTCTTCGCTACAACCTAATAATATTGAATATCCTAATTAGTATATAAAACTATATATACATTATTGTGTATAATACACTATTATATAAAAATACA